>PVIC010003921.1:0-65663 GCA_004025085.1 Thryonomys swinderianus | reverse complement strand
GGCTTGCCTGGGCTGCATAGTGAGCTCAGAGCTAGCCTGAACTAGAAAAGCGAGACCCTGTCTCAAAAAAATATATATTTTTAAAGTGTCACTTTGATATGTTAGAGCAACCAGAGATATACTTTTGTATGAGTGGGGAGAAAAATGCAACAGAATCATAACCCACAATTCCTCAGGCCCACAGAAATATTTCTTCTTTTCAAATCTGTTATTGTTGTACTTTGCTAAATATTCTCCCTAGTCAAAGAGAAAAAATACATAAAACAATAGGTCCAGAAAACAAAGAAAAATACCTCAGTGATGATTTCTTACACGGCGGTCTGCTCTCCTACCCTTTGGTCCGAGAGAAATAGATGGAAGCTACACGTTACCACAGCGGCGTGAGGGGCTAAGCTGTCGAGATCCACACGTGCGGGCCGGTGTGGAAACTCTGTCCCATCAGGACAGGAAAACGTCAGGACCAACTGGCATTTTTCAGAAGCTCCTACAGCACCTGAAGGGTGAGTCTTGGTCCTTGCCCATGGCCCCCCGGGCCTGGCACCCTGGTGCCAACATGGCGGGGTCAGACGGCAGGGGCTCTGCTCTGTGCGGGCTGATGCCTGAGACAATTTCATCATCTCACGATGACTTTCTGGCTTGTCTGACTCAGTGTTAACAATTTAAAAGGAAAATTCTTTCTTTAGATGGATTTGGCATGAAAATAGATCGCATCGGAAGCCTGGTGTTTGTTTACGAACAGATCAGCCAAGAGTCTGCACTGTGTATAAATGGGAATAAAGCGCGGTCAGGCAGAGTCACTCGTGGGTGAGGCACGGATTAAACCCGGAGAGAGCATTGCGGCAGTGCTGCGGTGTCCTTCATTTGTTCTTCCCTGAAAATGATAACATCGAACTGTAAAAGTTGAGATTGAAAAGCCGCTAGTGTGTTGTGTAATTTCGGCTGCAGAAGCCTCTCTGCTCTCAGTGACTTTATGAGGGAATAAGATTATAGGTCACAAGAGCTTCTTTATTTCCCACCTGTAGCTTCTAACAACATTTTATTAAGGCTTTTCCCATCTTCTCTCTCTGACCTATTGGGGTTGAAATCCTAACAGCTGCTACAAGACCCTGACCAAAGTGGTATTAATGGAGATTAGTGATTCTAAAATGAAGGCTCATTTTATTAGAGTTCTGTTAATGAAGAGATAGCTACTAATATTTTCACAGTCTAGGAAGATACACACGATATATCATTATGTAAATAGAAAAGGTACTCTTAAAACAGTTAGGCAGCTGGAGCTTCATGTCTGTTTCACAGGAAACCCATACCAAGCTGCTGTTATGTGAAGGTTTAATGTTAATTTGTAAAACAAACATATTGGAGAGTAACCCATAAATAACTTCCTGACGCGTGGTTCCTTCCTGACTTGTGTAGACGGTTCCTTAATTGCTGGCTTCCTGACGCCATTTCCAAGTAAAAGCCGAGGGAGGATTTCCAGGGCACATACAGTATCACACTTAGTGGAGTCGCCAAGGGTCGCGTCTGAGGTGAGACGTGTGGCCTCAGGCCCGGACGGCCCCGAAGCGGGCCGCGTGGTGCCAGGAGGCGCTCGGGGCGCGAGGGGGGCGCCGGGGCTGGCGCTCGGGCCCCTCGCCCGGACGGAGGTGACCACGAGAGCGGACGGGCCGCGCTGCCCGGGAGGCCCGGTGCGATGGCGCAGGCCTCGTCGGGGGGTCGGAGGCTGCCGTCTCCCTGGATCGCTCCACGCCGAAGCTGATGTGGCGCTTTCTCTCCTTTTGAGGAAACTAAATGTATTTCCCGGGTGTTGTGTCATCGGTCCTAAGCCAGGCTGACTCCAGATGCAGGCAAGTTAGAGTATTTCAAACATTTTGCGCCTGTTGGCGTTCCTTCCTAAAATTGTTGGTCCCTACGCTACTCGTACTAGGCGAATTGATGAGAGACTCCATCTTTCTCTTTTCCACTAATAAAATTGGAATGATCTTTCTTTTCCCAATAGTTGGAAAGTGACTGTGTTTATGTGAGCAGGTGAACAAGAGCCAGTTTGTACTTTCAGTGGTCACTGAACTGCGTCACGTGGAAACGTGGCCTAACCAGTCGTGGAGACGTCGGTGCATACTGTGGCTGGACAGTGGGTGGGAACGTGTTTTCAGGATAATCACGACTGCTTCTTTAAGGGCTGACTAGCTGATGTGCTGTTTGCATCAAAAGATATTTTCATAGTGTGCAGCTGTTTTGTGACTATGAGTCTTTAAGGATACTAGCGAAACAAGTTTCCGTTAGAGAGGTTCTTTAGTTATTAAAATAGATCAAATTGAAAAACCTCCAAAACTGTATCAAAACTTTTCTGTTTTAAATTAGATTTGAGTTCCACAGTAATGGAAAGATTCCCTAGGTAAGAAGAATAAAAGATAAAAAGTAGCAATAGTGATGTTTCTCAAAGGCATATATTTCACCTAAATGGATATGACCATTCAGAATTAATTTGATTTTATCTTAGATACTTTCTCTGGTTTCCCTTTTCATTTAGTATAATCCTTATTCTGAAAACCAGAACGGTCTAGTCTGTTTCACTTTCCTACAGTATAACATGGTTCGCGCGGAGTATCAAACCAAAGGGAGTCACAACGGGGGCTGAATCTGTCTCCCGAAAAGATGTGGCGGGTCGTTGCTGGGACGTGAACGCAGGGCAGGCGGTCGGGTCAGGGCTGGTCGGCGCTGTGGCTTCTCGTGCAGGCAGCCCCTGACCCCAGCCATGTGCCCTCCACGCCTGTCGTCCCAGCTGGCCACGCCGCAGTGCTTGGTTGGGGTCGTCTAACACAGTGCTACGTACAGCAGACTTACAACCAGAAACCACCAACCAAGATCTATCACATTTTACTTTCATGATCTTTCGCTTACGACCCGAAAGTAAAGAACGAAATCTCGCCGGGACCTCCTAACACCTAGCCAGATCTCTTCCTGAGCACGTGTCTGGAGCGAATGCAGTAACTCACTGTGCCCGCGAGTCTGCCTCACGAGGTCCGTTCCTGGAGCCTCCAGAACCTTCCAGGGCTCCTTCTGGCAAGGGCTCTTGATCCTCAGGGAGTGTCACACAGGGATCCTCAAGGGAAGAGAGAGCACTTTCTTTCTCACTATTTATTTTTGTGAAAATCTGTATTTTTTCTTTGGTGCTTCGTCAGTAAACTTTAAAAAATAAAAAAAAATTCCTACCAAAATACAGTGAGAAATTCAAGTGAGTCCCGTAGATGGTGTGAGAAGGAGGTAGTTCCCGTGTCCTTCCCTCTCGGCGGAAACGAGGCGGAGGAGTCAGGATTACGGGGCCTCGCGCTGACGCTCTGCACGTCCCACTTGATATGAGGGGAATGTCTTCATGAAACTGACCTAGTCCTCAAAAAATCTTTTCCCTCTGACACTGAATATATCCATAAAAATTAAGTGAGCCCGTCCTCCTAAGAAATACAGTGAATGCCCTACATGAAAAGAAATCTTATTGGTTAATTTTTACCAGTCTAATAGAAAAATTACACAAGCAGAGATTTATTTAATATGCTCATTTTGTCAAACTTAACTATTGTTTTGAGGTTATTATAAATCTAGTTAGACCTCTCAACACCTTTGTACCTGACTAGATACTGAGAAAATGTGAAGCTTACTATTAACCACATTCAAAAACTCGATTTTCTAGCTCTGTTTCTTCCTCTCTGTCTCCTTTCTCTGGGTGATTTTCAAGTTACCCATTCCATAGGTGAGCGTGCTAGGTACAGGACAGTAAACTTGGAAAAACAAGGAAACCAATGAGGCAATGAGGTTCAGCACCTCCAGCCTCTGGATCGGTTGCCTCACATAGCTATTCTCCAAAACAAACTACCTGTCTTGAACTTCGCATCCTATATGTATGAGTGTGTGTATATTTTCGAGGGCTTTTGCAGTGCCAAAAGTACCATCATGTAGCCTGTGCTCTTTAGTAAAAGATAATGATAAAAGGTTAAGTAAAGGAAAAAGATTAAATAATTTAAACTGAAAATAAGGCCCTTTTACACTTGAATTCTTTCCTGTATTTTGTAAAAGTGAAAATGAGTTTGTTTTGCTAAGTTAAGCACTAAAAAGAAGGAAATTCTTTTCTTTTCTAGCCATGTACCTCTAAAATCACTGTCCAGGAATTTTCCAGTGTGAGGCATTTTAGTCTACTGAGACCAAAAATATGCAGATAAAGTTAAGATAAAGTAGCAAAGATTCCACAGTGTAACTAAGTTTTATATGCACAAGGGAAAAACAAACCCGTGTACTTAATGCAAATTTCAAAAAACATGGCCTCATAAAACTGTCGTTCAGAAGCCAGCGGAGACTGTGCTGTGTCTGCTGACTGTGGATCCTCAGCAAATCTGCCGGGCAGACAGCGGTCTAGGACAGCAAGGGCTTCTGCGGGAATCTTCTAGAAAGCTGTGATGACTTCCAGTGGGTTCTTTTTCCTATGAAAATATTCACAATGTCACACAAAGTTCATAAATTCTAGCATTTTACTAAACTAAAAAAAATCCAAAAAGAAAAACCTTTGAATGTGAGATGTGCAGCAAACCGAAGTATCGATTCAACAGCTACTTACTGGGCACCTAGGAGGTGTCCGTAACTTTTCTACAGGCCACAGAAATGTTTCTTTCTTCACCAAAGAACCAGAGTTGTCACAAAAATTGTTATGCTTCGTTCCGAACGGTCTCTGCAAAGCGCATCTGGCCAGCTGGCACACACTCTTGCGAGGTCTCTGTGGCCTTGGATTCGGTCCCTCCGCTGATGTTGGCGAGGCAACGTAGATACACTGTCGGGGTCGGTTTGGCTTCTGGGGAGCAACTTCTGATTCATTTACAACATAGCACTTCTCGCGGCCTCAGGGAATCCCTTTTATCTTTTATATAGGTCATGGAACATTTTCAGAGCAATTAGAGACCATGTATGTTTAAACACAGTCATCATCCATTTACCAAAAAGAGGTATCAACTTTTCATAGCACCTATCACACTTGAACACTTTAAATCTTCTTTCCCAAATATTCTAGTACTACAAATACCAGTTATTGCTTGCACTTAAATATATATTCATATATATGAAGTTTTTTAAATTGTGCACATAATGACATTAATTTTGGTTTTGTAGTGTATCCGTCAACCTTCCCATTGCTAGCACACAACACCAGATGCCACAGTTCACGGGAGAGGTGGGTGTTCGTCTTGTGGTACAGTGGATCCAGCCCGTGGTTGGCCTTTTCTAAGGCACAAGTCTCGCGGCGGGAGGGCACAGCAGGACACTGATGCCTAGTCCACGGAGGCCAGGAAGTGCAGCAGATGAGCCGGCCAGAGAGGGCGCACAGGGCACCGGACATGCCCAGCGCCTGCGCCCCTGCCCGCCCCGGGCACCCCCGAGTGGGCTCTGGTCAGCCCTCGGCCAGCCCCATCCAATCTATTTGGCCAAATTAAGCTTAACTGCCACATTTGCACTTCTGAAAATATTGTAATGACATTTAAAAGTCTTAGATTTTTTTTTGTGGATTCATGAATCAGTACATTTTATTTTTTAAAATGTAGAAGTATGGCAGAACAAGAAAAATGGCATTTTCCTAAGTTTGTATTTTGCCAAGTAAAGATACTATTTTTTTTTAAAAATCTATTTCATGTCACCATTATTTTGGAACAGAAAGTAGTATCATAAAAAATAAGTCAGAAGGATGGGTTCTTGGATCAGAAGGTGAACGTTCATAAAGCAGGATGGTTGACAACTTTATTTTCACACACAGAAAATCCTGCTCTGTTTTTCTGAGTTTGTCTCGAACTTGTGAAGACTTGATCATAACCTGCTCTTGGTCTGAGAGCTGGGCCAAACAGCCACAGTGGTACATTTCTCTAAAAGGAGATGGAAAACTAAACACGAAGTTAGCCTTCTAGGAAACATCTCTTCTAAATTAAGGATTCCTGTGTAATTTTTGGCTATTTGGCTTTCTAGTCACAGTCATATACAGTTGAGTGTGATCATGAGCTCTTTTCTTTCTGAACCCTAAGTTTATATGACCGTTCAATGGAGTGTCTCCGTCTACATCCGACAGGCTGCCTTTCACCCTAGGACAAGACAAACCAAGGCAAGATGGAGGTATTCAGGATGAGCTTTACCATCTTTCAATTTTACTTCTAGACAGTACTTTCATTTTGGGAGACCAGAGAACAAATTGTTGATCAATGACAAATTTTGGTGGTAGTGCCAAATTTCTAAAATTATTTAGGACTTTTCTGCACATATAGATGATATTGATTTAACTTATTTGTGATGAGAAGTGCAATAGATAATTTCTCTGGTACCCATGTCAGGAAAAAAAAAGAGTATTTTTTGGATAGTTTTAGTTTCTCCTACTAAGGGAAATCAGAAGTGCAAAAAGTGCATCTAAAGTTTTCCTTTTAATTTTTCCTTCCTATGCCTCCAAAATAAAACAAGGGACATCTGCAAGATCTACTTTTAGATATGCATATTATTGTGATATCTAGTTCAATAAAGAATTCTTTAATATTTAAAGTGAAATAAATATAAGATAATTAAGTAGGTTTTCACAGTAACACTTTTCTTTCTTGAATTCCGAGATAAACGCTTCCAAAAGCATGAACACTGTATGACATTTTCCTTTCTCAAGTCTTAAATCATACATAGAAGAGCACAATATTAATCCACAAAATGCACGAGTTTTACCATTACATCTACAGGGAGGATCCTGGTGAATTTGTGCTGCTAAAATCTCCTTCTTTATCTCAAGCGCAGAGTTGCCAAAACTTTCAAAAATGCAGGGCGACAGGACAGATTTTCCACCTCTATCAAGTCATGTTGCTTTTATGAGTTCCTCTTAAAACCTCAACATTTTTTTCAGTGTGGCATTAAATACCAGACACATTTATTCAGTGGAAAAACTTTCTTTTCTAATGTTTGACTCATAAAACTATGTGAAGAGATGATAGGATCTTGAAAAATTGAATAGAAATAAAACAAAATATTTTAAGTTGAAATTGAAAAATTCTGTCTCACAAAGCTGTGTTTTGAGGCCAATAATATGAGTTCTGTGGATTCGGTGCAGAGCTGTGGTGCTAATGGTAGGATAAGACAAGATGAAGCTACTTCGATTATTATCGTGCATTTTATAATAAAGTTTTCTCCAAAGGATAATTTACTGTGCCTACGAGGAGGACAAATGGCGCTGATACCACTAGGTTTCTTCAAGGGGCTTTGCCTGCAGCTGGAGGAAAGCACTGCGCGGACGCTGGAGCTCATTAACCCTCACCAAGTACTGGCGAGCTGGGTGGCAAACGTGACTCTCCGGGTCATGGATGAATGAGCTGAGGCACCAGAGGTTAAGTGATCTTTCCAATTCACAAAACAAGTCGCGGCACGAAGGGAGGTCGCACAGATTCTCGACTGCTGGCTCATCTGGGGCTCCACTCTCTGAACAAAATAATTTATTAAAAGTGTGCGATCATGATGTGTATATAAATTGTACCAAGAAAATCAGTTTTAGAAAAGAACACCTATGGATTATAATTTGCTGGGTGATCTAATTCAGTAAATATCCCATAATATGCTCATGAGCAATTATACTATCAAGTCTCTAAGATGACAAATAATTGCCTGTGTTACCCAAATATAAGGACAGTTTGGATCAGTGCAGTAGAATAGTTAAAGGAAACATTCCAGCCTCTCTCTCTCTCTCTCTCTCTTTTGTACTAATGAAGCTACAAAACATGTGGATATTTTTAAAAAATTAACTCCTTATGTTCAGTAATAAGTGAGATGCACCCCACTTTAGTATGTTTTCAGTGAAGGAGTTTTTAAGTGTCCTGTGAGGGACAGAAGTAATATTCACTTTTGATTAGCCTTTTCAACGCACAAAATATCTCATTTTTACTTAATGAAGAATGTATAAAAGACAGAAGTTTAATGCTCCCAGAACCCATATTTTCCATTATACTTTTTTTTTTTTGAGACAGGGTCTTGCTTTGTAGTTAAGGCTGGCCCTGAGCTCACTATGGAGCCCAGGCAAACCTCAAACTCAGAAATCCTCCTGCCTCTGCTTACCAAGTGCTGGGATTACAGGCGTGAGCCAACGTGCCCTGCTTCCATTATACTTTTAATGTTACGTCATGACTGTGCAAATGGGAGTTCTTTCTGTTATTTTCATTATCATTCTTGAATTCTACATAACATTAGCATTAACAGGTAACACAATGCCTAGTATATATAAAATAATTGTTATTCAAGACAGCATGAAAAGAAGACATGTATATTTAAGAGCATACACACATCTGGCATATTTGGGGCACTGACAGTGGTATTTTATACAAAAAGCTGGTCAAATAAAGCTGAAAAATGTTAAAGGATGATCTCAGATGTTTTCTCCACCTTCTCTCCTTCCTTAGTTTCTTTTTTTTTTTTTTTTTTTTTGCAGTACTGGGAACTTTATATTTTAATGCAAAACAAAAAAGTGAAAATATTTCTCAATATTAAATAAGTCAGTGTGGCCCTAGAGAATCATATCATGACGTTCTTGGGAATTTGAGGGTTTTGTTCATAGGATGTCAAACGATCATGAGCTGTCTGAACACACCTTGGTTAGGGTGAAAATCTTAACAGTTTAATTATGGCCAGAAGAATTTGAATAAAGAGGAAAAAGAAAGGGACATAAGCAAAAGGAAAGAAGGAAGGAAAGAAATGCAGAAGAAGGGGCATGGGGACCGGTTCTTAAAGAAAGGGGCTCACTACACTCAGAGCTTTACAATCCGGCCTCTTCAATTTTCCGCTGACTTTCTACTGCTTTCATTGTGGGTGTCATCATTTATCCTTTGAACTATCACAAGAGTAAGTGTGTGATTTTTCCATTTCTCTTACTTTGGCTTTATTCTGTCCATGCGCCGTTGCTGGAGTTGTCTTTCTAAACAGAGTTCCTATCAAATTAAGTTCCCTACTCACAGGCTTTCAATTGTTCTTTTTTCTGTCAAGTTAGGAAATCAGTTCCTACTTCTGAATCCCAAATTCTTCACAATGTGATGGCTACTTACTTTTTCAGTTGCTTTTTTAGTTCTGCTAGCTTTCTGACATGGTATGTTATTTTTAAACTTGCTTACGCATTGTTTCTGAATATGCTTTTGTTTTTGATGCGCACATACTTTGAATGACTTTATTATGAAGCGCGTGGGGTAACATGTTTTCTCCACCTTCTCTCCTTCCTTAGTTTCTTTTGCTTTAATAATCAGTTTAGATTTTCAGTCCACAGAGGTTCTACAGTCCCTTCGATAGCTCACCTGGTAGAGTGGAGGACTGTAGTTACTTACACAGGTATTAGAGGGATGTCTCAGTAGTAAGCATACAACAAGAAACCACCTATTTCCCGGGTACTCTTGGCTTTATGTTCTCAGCTGGGTCTACTCTTGACATAACTAGTAGTTAAGAGTCTTTCCTAGAGGAAATTGAATCTTGTACACTGGGTCTAAACATGACCCTTAATGTCAACAAATTAGTTCAATGGAAATTATAAAACAGACAAACAAAAATGAACTGACTGGAGTATTGGGAGCTAAGACCACAGAGAGTTTCAGGGCTCTTTCTTTGAGCTTGCTGTGTTGGTTGTTTTCCAAGCCCAGAATGCTGAAACTGGGACAATAGTATGGAAGTAACAGGAAGACAGAAATGCCTTGAGATAAGCTTGGCGGTCAGTCGAGACTGTTCCGTTGGGAGCTGCTTGAGACACACCGTCTGCCTCTTCAGGACGGGTGAGCCGTGAGTTCGGACAGGGACTGAGTTACAAGTGGATATGGAGACACCTTCGTGGCTCTGCTCCTTTGGAAGTTTTCATGTTGTCTTTCCAAGCTGGAAAGTCTTTCCCGCTTCTCACAATAGTTTCAAAATCCTGAACATTGATTTTCTCTCAAGTGTTTTAATTCAGGAAACAGCCTCTTGATTCTCCTAATCACTGGTTACTCCATGTATGGTCACTTCAGACATTCTTCTTATTTTGGTTTGTATAATTCTCTCTCTCCCTCTCCTCTCTCTCTGTCTCTCTCTCTGTCTCTCTCTCTTTCTGTCTCTCTCTGTGTCTGTCTCTGTCTCTTTGTCTGTCTCTCTCTGTGTCTCTCCGTCTCTGTCTCTGTCTCTGTCTCTCTCTCTCTCTGTCTCCTGTCCTCACACTGATACTGGGGTAAAAGATCCTTTCTTAAAGTGATTATATTACTTATCTTTCTACCATGACAGTGTCTTCACAAAGTTGTTGCTTACAGTGCAAATACATTCTTTTTTGTCTGTCCAGAGCCTAATAATTCTTGTCAAGAAACAGCACTGCAGGCCTTTGGGGGAGCCAGGCCTTCCCTTTCTCGACTCACAGGGTGGTTTGCACGGGGGGCCCCGCGCTGAAGGAGCAGGCGACAGGGCAGACCCTCCTTCCGTTCCGTGCTAACGAAATGCTAGTTGGATGGGAACCTCTTCACCAGGGGCTGCAGCCTTTACAACAAACAACTTCAAAGTCTTAGAAACTTGGTAGAAAAAAACCTCAGAACCTCCTTTCTCCCTGTGAACTAACAAGTCTGTATAATAAACTGATCTTTAGATGACCATAAAAATTGAAATAAATATCCCAGAAACCGTTGCAGCTAAGGTCGAAGGATGGAGGAGAAGGTGACGGGAGCGATTGCGCCGGGACCCAGGAGAAGCCTCAGGATCTAAAAGAGAAAACTTTTGTCTCGCACAGTCTCTGGTTCAGTGACACCCTCCACAGATGTTTTAGGGGGCGTGGGGGCCAAGGGGGAGGGGCCGTAGGTTTACACAGGCCTTGGCCACACTCTCCTCTCCACTGAGCTCATCACCTACGTCTGTGCGATTTAAAAGAAGCCAGATCTGGCCAAAAGGAAGCAGTGCCTGCCTCCAGGGGTCAGTCTCTCCCTGAGAATCCTTTCTAAAGCCACTCGGAAGGATTACAGATGCTCAGGTAGGAAAGAGTCTTACACAGTTTCACTCGCACAGGGAAACCCATTTTAAGTTTTCTGTCAAATGTGAGCTGAATCCCAACAAGTATTTCCTTTGATTGAAGCAGAGGGGCCTGGGAGTGTGGTTTCCACGTTTCTGTGCACTTTCATATGTCTTTGAAACCCAGACAAAGATTTTTGCCTGAGGCCACTAAGGGAGTGAGTATCACAAAAGGGATTAGAATGCTGTACTTTATAGCAGCAGATCTTGTATCGGGGTATCAGATCATACTTCTAATTCCAATAACTTCACATATGTCCAATTCCAGTCAGAATTACAAAGGTACATGACTTAAGAGGGGGAAAAGAAGGGCTTTAATTTAAAATGAATCTGTTAGTGTGGTTCATTGGAAAGACGAAGGCAGACGTGCATGGAACATGGTAGCATGCCAGCCCTACTACGAGGCCGTGACGCGGTCACAGGTGTATGAGGACCGGCCCGGCTGCGGCCTGGGCCCTTCCTTCAAGACGCCGGAGCTGGAAACTACGCTAGCAGTTAACAAATGAAAGCTTTCTCTTTCTTGAATTTTGACCTTAGAACTAGGAATTTAATTTACAAATTGTCTGCACCCAATTAAATTGAGTCATCACTGTTGGGTTTGTTTGTTGGTTTGTTTGTTTGTTTTGAGACAGGGTCTCGTTTTGTAGTTCAGGCTGGCCCTGCGCTCAGGCAAGCCTGCATATTAGCAATCCTCCTGCCTCTGCCTCCTGAGTGCTGGGATGACAGGTGTGACGCACCACGCCCACTCATCACTGCTGTTTTCAGGAGGATTATCTAAGGGGAAATCATACTTCTTGTTTCTTTTGTGATTCTGGGGAGAACACCTCCCTCCATCGTCCACACTTTCCCTGTCCAGCCCATGAGGCCCCTTCAGGTTAAAGGGATCTGAAACCCGAGGCCCCAGGGTCGGTGCCCAGCGCCGGAGGGCCGCTTCGTGCGTGGAGGCTGTGCCTCAGAGTGTTTCCGAAAGAGATCTTCCCCATCAGTCCAGTATTTCCCCTCTATGTGACAATTATTTCTATTGGGTGGTATGCACAATAGGGACACTGCATGATAGGTGTTGTTTTTAATTATTTAATTAATATATTTAAAATATAGTTTTAGCTCATTGAACACTTTCACTAAACCCTTACACATAAGCAAGCTCATGCTGGTGTTCAACCTGATAACACTGTGTGTGTTGCTAAGAAAAAGAGCATACCACCACAGTGCTGCCAGCTTGTGAGTAGATCGCTGTAATGCTCAAGCTCCTCAGTGTTCTCAGGCAACCCCAAATTTTCACATTTAATCTAAAAATTTCAGTGTTATTATGTGCAAATGCCGCGTGAACTTCCATTCCTCCTGTTGATGAATATGCATTAATTTGTTTAGCCTAGTTATAATTAAACAGGTCCATTAACACCTCGTGCCCTTAAAGATTTGATAAGAGCAAATGCTCACTGTGCACTTGTTTCTATGTCTAGTGTTTAAATCTATTTTCTTAATGCAACTACAGAATGAGAGATCGATAATCGATAAAAATCAAAGAAATTTCGTGCTCAAATTTCAAAATAATTATCATTCAACTACTGTTTGTAACGGTAATGGTGAAACCAAACAATTGTTTCCATGAATTTAAATGATATAAAAGGATACTAAATTAAATGAACTCAACAAAACAAGAAAATTAATCTGTCTCATCCCTATCCGTTGAGTTTTCTAAATTAATTGTTCTGTTGGAAATAATAGGCCGCACTGTACGGATCAATTACACCTTGATTGTCTTGGGAGAGCCGGATGTTTCGAGCCACAGAAAAGAGATTTTACTAGTTAACCCCTTTCAATTATCTGGAAGTTTCCAAGGAGAAGTGGCAGCGCATGTGAGCATTGCCTAAATCCTGTAAATATGCTCCAGAATGTTCTCCGCTGAACGAAAGCAACTGGAAGAAGTACATTCAGCGTTTATAAGTCGAAGTCGTAGTTTGGGAACATTGTGATTCATCTATTTAGATCATACCACAACTTGTTTAAAAGAAAACTAAAGGAATCATGTACGAGTCCTGAAAAAGATTATTGTGCTAGGAAATAGTGTTCAGAGAGAACAGATGGCCACGCAATGCATAGTAGTTTGTAAGAACTGAAGAAGAAATGTTGACTGTATCTGGGAGATATTTGAAGTGCAAGTCCATTCTGAGAACGCAAAAATGGACCTCCCCACACCCGGCTTCCAGTTTTCTTTGCCATGTGCCGCTGCATTCAAACAGCGACCGTGGACTGAGCTAATTCATGGGTTCACCTGGGCCAGTCATTTAACAAAGACTTAAAGCCATCGACAGTGCTTCACTTCGATCACTTCTTAACTTTGCCCCAGGACTCTTTTCTGCAAACGGTTAGCTTCCCTCCCCCGTTTTTATGATAAATCCTCCATTTCTCACTCAGGTGTGCTCCTTGCAACTCGATCTTCGCTGTGCTAATCTCTTTCATTTTCCTTAATGGATCAGGATTAAGAATCTCCAACCCGAACACACATGGAGGAGGTTTTTCATGAATGTTCTTTATTGCTTTCTTTGCCAGTGGCTATGTGGAGCAAATGAAAGCCTTATAATTAATATTTATATCTTTAGAAATAATTAGGCAGATTGAGGAAAGAATGACAGTTGGTTGCGAATAATCCATAAGAAAAACCAAAATGTTTACATGTGCCCCACAAAAGAACTCATAGATGAGGGTCGTGTGGCTCACGCCTGTCATCCCAGGACTCTGGAAGCAGAGGCAGGAGCATTGCTGTGAGTTCGAGGTTGGCTTGGGCTACATAATGAGCTCAGGGCCAGCCTGAACTACAAAGCGAGACCCTGTCTCAGAAAAACAAAAAACAAAAAACCTGACAGATTATACTGCAGTCTGAGAAAGCACAGCTGACTCTTCTAACAAACTTACAAATTCAGAAATTTAAAATTAAAAAATATGGAAAGTGTTTCTGGTTTAGAAGAGAACATGATTTCAATGGAAAGTGAAATTTAAGAGAATCCACATAGAAGATAGCCTTACGGCGCCTTAAAGTTCTGTGTGACGTTTTCTCTACCGGAACACCTTGGCTTCGACTGTGTAGGTGAAGAGGTCGTTGCCCGAGCAGGTTGACCCCAAACCTGTGGCCCCTGCTTTTCTCTTTCCCCTAATGGGAGAATCTGCTTTCTAGCCATTTAATTCCTTCTTATAGTTCTTAAAGGCTCAGTGTGATCTGGATTTTCAGGTAACGTCCAGTTTCACTGCGGTTTCCATAAATTGACGAATATGCTGAAATGTACCGAGCCTTGGAATTATCTTGGACAAAGATGACTGAGCCCTTTTTAATGGAAGAGCAAGATCTCTGGCCCGAACGCACAGTGGGACGGCAGAAGCCACCGGCGTCCAGCTATGATCCTCATCTGTGACTGAGAGGGTTTGGACCTGAACATAACTCCACAATTCATGTTTTTTATAGAATATATGATGACAGCAACCATATACATTGGAAAACATATAAGTAAATGTTTTTAAGATTCAAAAATTCTATTTTGTCAGGCAATGAGAACTTTTCTATCATTCTTTCGAGGTACAGAGATGCATGGTGTAATCCACTCAAATAATATAAATAAATTATTAGAAACTATTCATAATTTGAATAACTAGTTACTGACTGTTGTAAGCCCTGAAGAATAGATATACTTGAGAAAAGCACAGCACATCATTATTCAGGGAAATTTCTAAATGGAGTGAGCAGGGTCAAACTATCATTAATATGGAGACGAAAGAATGAGCAATGGTTGAAAAGCAAAGCGTCATAAAGAAATTACAAGGCTGATTCCATAAATTTCATCCATCAGAAATTCTAGTTCTATGAAGAGAGGAAAATTTAAGAAGACATTTAGAACAAGCTTTTCATTTTTAAAATGATCAACAAGTCAAATGGGACGAGAGGACACTTAGGCAAACCGGAGCGCACAGGCCGGACCCGGAGCACAGCAGCGCGGCTCGGCCCGGCTGCCGCGGCGCTCACAGGCCGAAGGCGCCGTGAACATCGCCGAGCCGGGGCCGCCCGCGGCCGCTGCGAGCCTCCGTGTGGCCGGGCCTGGGAGCCGCCCTTCCCGCGGCCTCGGCGCTCGCGAGAGCGCTCCGGCCGCGCTGCCGCACCAGCGCGCGGCTCACACCCAGCTGGCGAGGTGGGGCCGCCTCTCACAGGCTTGGCCACCCCTCCGGCCGGCCTCTCCCGCCGGGCCGAGCACGAGCAGACGGGCTGGGCTCTGCCCGCGGCGGGGGCGCTGTCCGCGCTAGGGACGGCTGGCCCGGTGCTGCTAGCGCGGGCGCTGTCGCCGACCCCAGGGTGGCATCGAACAGACGGTCCGTGGCACGCGTGCCCTGGGGGCAGGGGAGGGCACGGTGCGCCTTCGGGAGCCGGACCGCTGAAAGACGCCGCGTTTGGGGCCGATCAGGGCGGAAAGCACGCGGCGAGGAGCGCGGGCAGTTCACCGCCGGGAGCCGTTAGCTTCGGGGGCTGGAGGTCGCCCCTCGGCGAGCGGCGCGGAGAGGGAAGGGAGCCGGACGCACCCTCCGGGCACCGCGCGCCCAGGGCTGCGAGCCTTCCCGGGGAGCCGGCGGGCGGGCGGCCGGGGAGGGCGCGGTGCCCCCGGGGAGGAGGCGGCGCCGGGGCCTGCGGAGCTGCGGGCCGTCCGCGCCTCCCTCCGGCCTCCGACTCCGGCGGGCGCTGCGTGGCTGGAGCTGGCGCCGGGTGTCTCACAAGCCCTTTGCAGGGCGGAAGCATTTCTTAATTTGAGCCACTTAGCTCTGAGCTCTTAGAAAGACTATTTTCACTAGAAAAACAATTTAGAATATTTTTCGGGCCCAGTCCCGTCCTTTCGCTCTCTACAGCCCTTTGAGACGATCGCTTGGTCTCCTCCAGGGAGAAACCCAGGCTCGGCTCAGGGGCCTGGCGCGGATCTGCCCGCAGAGCTGCCCCTTGCAGATGTGCCCACGCCGTCGGGCTGCTCAGCCGGCGACGCTGCCTCTGCACTGGCCCCGACTCAGGACGGGGATGGTAGCTGTTTGCAAGCTGCTAATAAAATATTCTTTACACTTCTGCTTGACGTCCGCCTTTAAGTTCTCTAAGACAAACATTTTTGACTAGTCAGGAGTTGATCTAGATTATTTAAATTTCTCTCCTTTCTGTGTCTTGTTCCTCCCAGCAACTTAAATCTGGCCTTTGTTTTAATTCTCTTCCATTTGTGATGCCTTTTGAATAAGATCCTCTTGATTCTAGGCAGAAAACATCATATACATATAAGTCTTGTCATAAAGAAAGGATTTTCTGGCTTTAAGATATGCACAACTGATACTTCTTCAATAATATAGCATGCTCAATAAATATGAGATACAAGAATATTTACCTTTTCTTCTTCATCATCTCTTTAAAAAGAGGACCTCAGATTTTTGTGTCGATTACGTTTTGCCCCTCATTATAGACAGTTTTGTATATGTATATGTTTTCATCTGTACTGTAGAGCCAATTCTTAAAATCTGAAAAAGCGTAATCAAAAGAGACATTAGGAAAATGGTATAGTCTGTATTTCACAGAAGCCTACACTTGTTTCAGGACTACCTTTGTCTCTCTGTGTGCCTGTCTGCCCGTTGGCCCATCAGTCTGCCCACTTATTTATCTGTTTTCTTACTTTATCTTTCATAACATAAGGAATGTTACAAATATTTTTCTAAGGTAAAATGAGTAATTCTAGTACAAAGTTCAGATAAAAACATTATATGGACAGTATTTCTGTCATGTGTAAAATGATGTACATACATTATTAAATTACTATTTAATAATGAAACTTTCCTATATAATTTTCATATTCATGAAAACATTCCCAAAGTAACTTTAAATATATCCAGATGAGAAAAAATATACTCCATAATTTTCACTCCCAGTTTACATGCTCTGTAAATGGTCAGCACGACAGCATGGCACCCTGTGGTTAAGTAACGCTACCTGGCCAGATGCAGGGACTGTTACAGGGTTGCTTACACCCTTGAGAAATGACTTTAGTGAAAAGGGGTATTGGCTTGGGTGCCAGCTCTTTAAATCAGCTCCTGTAGAAGGCCAGGGCTGCAGCTCAGCTCTACAGGACGTGTGTAGCCTGTGGGTGGCCCTGGACCCAATCTAATCCCCAGAACAGACAAAAAAAAAAAAAAAAAAGACAAACGGGCAGATCTGGAAGATAACAGAGACTGGCAGATTCAGAACTCAGAGAGAACTCAGTCAGATTTCCATGAGGTCCTCGACCGGGGATCGAACCGCAGCCTTGAGGCCTCCCTTTTCGCCGCAAGTGAGCAGCACCTTGAATCTCAGTTGACACTTTGACTTCAGTTTTCTGAAGCCCTGCACGGGGGACTCAAGAAACTTATTTGAGGACTTCTGCCCCCAAGGGACTCTGAGACAGTAACTTGAGGTTCTTTTTAAGTCCCTGAATTTTCAGTAATTTGTAACACAATAATAGAAAGCTAATACAGATGATGTTGAATTTCCCATGTAAATTCTCACCTCCCTTTTGCAAGGTATTGTTTCCTGAATAAATCAAAAATTACTAAATTGATGCTGCAAAGCAACTTATCTGAAGATCTACAAAGATATACTTTGCTGTTTTTTTCACTCACTGCAACCTGACTCTATTTTTCAAGTTAGGACTTTGTATATAGCACAGAGGTGAAAATTGGTAGCCATGTATTTGTAAGAGAAAATGCAAAATTTGCAGATTCTAAAACAGTCCTCAAAAATTTCTCACTGATGATGAGATGATTTTCACCTCAGCCTTCTTCCTAGTCTCTCAGAGATCTTGGACTTTACAAGTAAATGCCGCTGTGTAGATTTAGAAAGTTAGTGTAAAAGAAAGAAATCTTTAAATACATTCATTTTTAATGTACTTAAAATAACTTAGATGATCCAAAACTGCCATTTTATATTTCAAAAGTTGCTGAATTATCTTGAAACTAATCAAAAGGAAACTAATGATGAAGGACAGCACCAATTTAGGCATTTATGATGGAGAAAAATGCACATTCTGCATTGTCACTTTATGAACATGTAAAACAGAATTGAGATTGTTCTGAAAATGGACTTAATTAGTAAGCTCTTCTATAATTTTAAAGTGAGACCAAGAAAATGTATTTTCTTACTCATTAAACATTTCAACCTATATTTTGAGGAAGTCTAATAACTTCTTTATATCTTGTATACATGAAAGGTAAAATTTCATAAAGTATGTGATTTTTTCTTACTATTTTGTTGCTTTAAAATAATATTTTTTGGTGCAATATTAAATTTTTCCAATTCTTATTCACTCTTTTTATTGTGAATTCTTGGATTTATCAACCAAGGTGATGTGGTGTGTTTTGTTGTTGTTTAACTGCAGTTTGGGGTTAAAGGAACATCACAAGAAGTATATAATACTCACTTATTTTTAGAAGTATTTCTATTGATGAATTATCAATTTTCACTTTATGTTTTATTATATTAGCAATGTGTACTTAACAGTTTATATTTGGTGTTTATAAATAAGCATCAAAACTTTCAACTTCAACTGTTTTTTGTTTACAAAGTTTAATAAATAACAACTGAAATAAATTCCTATGTGAATTACAGTGAAGACACCAAAAAAAGCCTACCACAGAAATCATCTTTATTTCAATTATGACACCCAAGGAAATCTTCATACATGACTTGTGCATGTTCCTTGCATGTCTTGCTTATAATGATAGTATGTGTATTTAGTTTCCTGTACATTCTTGAAGACTCGGTTGACATATTTTTGGTTTTCCTGTTGTCACAGTTGGTCTTTGTGATGCTGCACTTTCTATTCACCGGCCAGCTCACCAGTTGCTGCAGAATTATCTTACATAGTTCCTTGGGAAGAAACATTTTATTCTTTCTTTGTTGTAAGTGATATTTTATAAGTTTCAGTCCAAATCCTCTAAGAAAATTTCTCGGTGATATTTTCCACTTGATATTTTCTTGTGTCTGTGAAACTGTGGCATACATGTTCAGGATCAAGTAAAACAAAGTCACTGGTTAACAATTTGTGTTTCTAGTGACATTATAGTTGCTTCATAACTCATCGACAGCATTTACTCCCCACCTTTGGCTCTGTTGGGAAGAAGTTATGCTCTGCTTCATTTTTGTTGAATTTCATCTGTTCATCTTCCCATCATGGTGCCATGTTGACATCAGCGATACCACTTTGTTTTTCTTTGCCATATATGAGGCCAATGTTATGTCTCTTTGAAATCCAAAGATCGTCCTGTATAATTCTCTATTTTGAACTTGCAACATTTCATTGGGAATTTCTGCTTTATTCTTGAGTATAGTTCTTATACTTGTCAACTCGTTCTCTGTTAGGAAATGTAACATCAGTGCGTAACTGGGAAACCAAATGTTGAATGTCACAGTCCAACTAGTTTGGGAGCAGGAGCAGCAAATCTGTTTACAACATCATTCGATTTATTATTGCATGAATAGCTAAGCCCTAGTAGCAGTGCGTCCAGAGAGCAGGGAATCAGATATGGGTGAATTTCAAGTTTATTCTGCAAGGAACGGCAGACAAAGCTGAGGCTATTAATCCAACAGGGGAGGCTGGCTTTCCTCTGAGCTTAGCCAAAGTCAGCCCAGACAGGGCCAAGGTGCACACGGGGCTGAGACTGGCGTCCCCACCGCTGCTTTAGGACTGAGGACTGGGTGTTGGGGACCTGGCTGCGGAAACTTCTCTTGAGACCACAGTTAGTCCAACATGTTGCCTTGCCTGGGCCGCACTGAACCAAGTGGGATTTTCATGGGTCACATATAAAATATAGTTATGCACAGAAGTAACAAAACTTTAAGAATTGTTATTGTAACATTTAGCGACCTGGTGGCTGAACTCCAGGATAATTTGTAAACTAAAAGTGTAATATATCTTCATACCCACCAGAGCATATATTTTTATACCCTGTTTTGCAGGTTTATCTGGCAAACATTTCCTAAAGCTAGAGTGCCCATGAAATGCTGCAAATTCTTCATCCATAGTCATGTATTAGATATTGTGTGAATTGCTTGACATTTTGAAACAAAGCTGAACAGTGAGCAGATAGTAGCTAGATGATCAATTTTTTTTTCTTTGCAAATAAATGGTTTTGTCATCAAACCTCAGGCAATTTTGAAGGAAACCAATCCTCCTCAGTGTATCCATGAAACTTCAAGCCCACATCCATCAGTTGTCATCACTGGAACAAAATAGCCAATATCTACAACCTAAAGATGGAGATGTTCAGTTTCACTCACGTCTCAGCGGGTTCAGTCCATGGTTACCTGGTTCCAATGCAAAAACAACATTCTGGAAGGGCCAGTGAGAAGAGAACACCTCACATCCTGACTTCCAGGAAGTGGGAAGAGGAAAAGGCAAGGACACACCTACCTTCTAGGTCACAGACGCAGCGACCTGTCCTGTCCAACCAGGTTCCTCCTCCAAATAAGAGACTTCTTTCACCATAACAGTCAATACTATTCAAGTTTTCATCAACAGTTGGTACTCTCCCTTAACCACTGTCCAATCTGTTTCTTGAAGAAAATATTTAGTTTAATTTAGCTTATCGTAACCCATTTATTGTTAGCTATGTGTTTTGCTAATCAAATTGGCACTTCTAACAGAGAGAACTCTGGGGATAAATTTCTTATATATACTGTATTTTACGAACAACCAAATGGGAAAGAACAATTTCCATCATTTGAGTTTAGTTCATGATTATAATGCAGCAGGAATGGTGAAGAGCAGAAAAGGACACTGTCTTTTACTAACTCATTTTCATAAAACAAGTTATGTTTAGGGGACTTACCTTAAGAAATCACCACGTTATGTTGAGTATTACTTACAAAAAGAAAAATTTACACAAAGATTTTCCCTCTAGTTTGATTTAAATATCTCAAATATAATTGTGTTCCACTTATTTCTACTCTTAAACAGAATTTCTTTTTAACTTGTGCATTCATATACTCATGTTTCTCTTCAGATCTTAGGAATCTTTCACCTTTTTAATTTGAGCATTCATTCATTAATGGTATCATTTTATTCTCTAATTAGAAATATTTTTATTAAATTGCTTATATTCTGATAACTTTGAATAACTACATTTTGAGTTTTAATGTTTAAACTGAAGTAGTCATAATCTTGGATCATTTTTAAAATGAAATACTTGAACTAGTTGAAAATAATGCTCATATCAAGCTGTTTCTCCTGCTAATGACATTCTATGAAATTAAAGGTTTCTAAAAATCTAGGACAAAAATTAAACGATATTTGTTTTTATCTTTACATTCAAATGTCTCTAAAATATATTTTAATGTCTAAGAATGTAGCAGAATTTGTAATTATATGATGTTCATTTCTATTCCAATGATTTTAGTATATCTTATTTTTACTTTCATTGCTATGCTTTTATACAATTTTTATAGTAGTTTTTCCCTCTGTAATTTTTATTTTAACACTTCTCCATTCTTTTCTTCCTTATTCCTTTTAAAGTTTATTGAAAGTCATCCATTTCTGTAGTTTTCAGCGATTTCTAAAGCCTATGCTTAAGAGCTGTGCTTATGTGTGGATGTTCACTCTGGCTGTTAAAGCTCACGATGTTGCCCGAGGACAGATACTTTTTCTTTGATGACACTAAGATTCGCCCAGACGTTTTCGTTTATTTTTTCAGCTGTTCTTTCATAATAATTTTCATTAAACTTGTGAAACCGTTCCAGCGCGAAGAGGCAGCTGGCCCAAGGGGGCCCAAGCGCGTGGCCGGGAGCTCTTGAGGGCCCCGGAGGCCGTGACGGCGGCGGCTGAGCCGGGCGCGGCGGCGCCTGTGGCCAGGGCGTGTCCTGCCTCACGAGGACGAGTGTCAGGGCAGAACTTACCAGAAGATTTGGGTCACTCGGGCGAACCGAGTATTAGCACAATTCTTGAATATGGTCTTTAAGTCATAAGTGTCCTGCTCATGAGACAAATATAATTATTCACCTTTTAACAGTTTTAATTAACTGTAGGAAAAATCAGATGCAGTTTATGATATACCCAGTAGTTATTTGACAATCTTTTTGTGAATTATTCTAGTTTCTTCAAAAATAAATACATGTACCTGATATAATAATAAATGTTCTTCATTTTTAGGGTTTTGTACAGTGAATGAAAAGCATTAATTCATTTATTACGTTATGTATATAATGTGATTTATATACTACATATAATTTATTTAATTAGGTCATTTTATATGATTTAATTTATATATGATTTATGGCTTAAAATAAATGAGAAATATGAAATCCATTTAAATTGATACTTGCTGTATCACTGGTGTGGCTGAAATCTGGCTAATTAGCAAAATACCAGACAGAAAATTTGTACAACTCTACTAATTATATGTCAGGGTTCAAGACAGAAATTTGACAAAGCAAGTCATTGAGCAGGTAAAAGTTACTTCTCCAGTTAAGGAAACTGACATGTGGAGATATGTTGAGAGATAAAACTAAATTCAAGCTTATTTTACAGATTTTCTCACTAAATGGACCATTCATTGTCACTGTCTTTAACAAAATTTCATGGAGACTTCGTAAAAGGCATTAGACTCAAATCCATGGTCCCCTCAGAGTGACAAACCTAAATATTGAATTAGCTACAAAATTGCCTTCTCGAGGAAAATTTCAGAGTAACAATGTGGATAAAGCTCTCTGTCTGTCTGTCGGCTTCCTGTTGCTGTGGCAACCTCCCCGCGCTGGTCACCTGAGAGAGGAGAGGGCAGCCGGACCCGGACGTCCGAGCTGGAGCTGCCGGTTCGTAGGCCCATTGCTTTCTCGAGGCCTGTGGCTGGGCAGGATTTCATGGCAAGGAGCATGTGCCAGGGCAAAGTGATTTATCTCTTGCTGGCTGGCATGCAGGGGAAGGGTCTGGGCCGTCGCCTCCTCAGAGGGCGTGCGTCTCCCGAGAGCACCACCCCCTCACAGCACTGTGCACGGGGCAAACCTTCCGCACACGGGCGTGTGGCCTGTTCAGGAGCCAAGCGGGAGCAAGCTCCAACCTAATATTAGCACTGAATCTTTCTTATTTTTCTTCTGTCTTCAGTTTTCTACTTCCCTCTAATCTTATTTATTCTTTCAGAAAACATGCCTAATTAGCACCCACCCTTGTCAGCCAGCTTTTGTGTTATTGAAATTAAGCTCCAAATTAGTCGTGTGAACTTCATTTTTATTATTCAAAAGCCTTTTTTCCACATATTATACACACACAGATACGCACCTTTATTCTTTTCCTTTCTCTTTACACCCCCATGGACCACTGAGACTTTGAACTTCTGCACTTGGCCACCTTTAAATTTATCATTGATATTCGGGATCTTTCTTCAAATAAATTGATAGAAGGAGGTGACATAATTGTGCGACTTCTCAATGAGGCGTCCACGCACAATTCGTCTTCCCACGTACCTCAGTATTTTGCTTCCCTGAGAGTATTCTTTGAAGGGCAGAGTGATACAGTCGGGAAACTCAGAGTCAGACTCCAACATGTACTTGCTCTGTGACCTTAACTGTGGCACATGGGTCCTCGAAAGTGCGACTTCTGAGTTGGAGCAGGACACAGGAGCTACACAGGAACTACACAGAGCTGCTGCAGAAATACAAGACAGAACATGGCTCACACTAAGCGGGAGAAACAGATAAGTCCATATGTATGCGTGTAAATACATATACATGCATGTACATGCATATATTTTTCAGTTCATTGTAGAGCAAGCTCTTGTAAAATAAAATCAATGTAAATTCATTACAGAGAATCAAAGAAAAGTTCATAGTGTACACAATGTGATTGTTTAAATTATTAGGTTTGACATATACAATTATACTCTCAAGTTGCCTTAAGTATTCATAAGTGTTGCTTCAATTTTTGTATTCATTCAGGACATAAACCATAATGATTTTTCTTTTCTGTTTTAAATCGTTTATGTTCCATGAGATTATTTTCTTAATCAAGTCTATGATTAGCCTTTTATTTCTAAACAGGGCTTGTTTTCCATACAAATAAACCTTGTAAACCATATGAAAACACAAGGCATTCACTCTGAAGACTACTGGGCTATTGACTTTATTTTGCATTTCAATTTAAGTTCTTAAATACAGCCATAGTTCAAATTCTGCTTCTGCTCGCTTCGGCAGCACATATACAAATTCTGCTTAAGTAAAACATTAGAAAAGCAAATATCAAAAAAACTCATAAACAATTAAATATATGTATTATGATAAAGGTCAGACCTTTAGGGCAATTCTTTTCATTATCTTCCTAGTTCTAGAATGTCAGTATTTTAACCGTCTAGATATCCATGTCTTCTAGACTATGTGCTTTTTTTTTTTTTTTTTTTTGAGGCAGGGTCTCGCTTTTGTAGTTCAGGCTAGTCCTGAGCTCACTATGGTGCCCAGGCAAGCCGCCGCGAACTCAGCAATCCTCCTGTCTCTGCCTCCCGAGTGCTGGGATGACAGGCGTGAGCCACCACGCCCGGCTAGATTATGTGTTTTTATTGGTGTCTTTGTTTTACGTGGCACTCTGCTGTATCTTCCATTTTCAACTGATGTTATATGATAAAATTTAACCCATATGTTTATGTGTAATCCTTTCATATGAGTTTGAAGCAGTATTTTAGATGATTCTTGAGTGTCAAGTACAGTTTTTGGTGGAGTAAGAGTAAATAAGGACCAAAATGTAAAAGGGACTTTGTGAAGTAGAAAATGTTCCAAAGTGAAGGGGCACAGAGGAAGGGAAAGGGGGAAAGGGGGAAAGGGGGAAAGGGGGAAAGAAAATCGTAAAATAGAGAAAGATGAAGTGGAAGCAAAGCTTCTGTAAATAAGAAAATGGAGAGCGGTAGAAGTGAGGGGGTGGGGAAAAATAAGTCAAAATATATCATACACCAGTACAAATTCCATACAATGAACATGGTCATTATGTGTATCTAAGTTATATCGATAAACTCAACTAATGAATAAAAAAAGTAACTTACTTTAACAATGCTAGTTGTTATGGTTGGGTAGTAAAAAAATTTTCGTAGTGCTAAAGGGAATATAGACAAAGAACAATGCTGCTTTCTCGGGAGAGATGATGTGCTATAACTAAAATATCCTGATGATAGATTTTTCCTAAATTAGGGGCTTCAAAATATGATTCTGTGAATTCAGAAGCTGGCCCCTAAGTTGTGTGACGTTTCAGCAGGGCAATCTGTCTTGAGGGACCGGGTCTGCGTGTGTCCCACTCGGCCGTGGTGGTGTTTCTGCAACCAACTGAAATGAAACACCAAATAAAAATATTAAACAGAAATAATCCGTAAAGGTAGAAGTTACTGATTGCATGTTAATCTTAAACAGGAGGGATTTGGGCCCCGAGCTCGAGCTCAGCAGCCGTGTCTCCCGTCTGTGGGGTACGCGTCGTCCGGGAGACTCCAGGCGGCGGCCACGCGCGGGGCCCAGTAACCAGCGCGCTGCCCCGCACCGGAGCGTCATTCCCTGCACAGACGTGGCGTGAGGTTCTGACATGTCGTTTTCTTTCTCTTCTTTGTTGAGATTTCCAGAGGTTGGAGTTACAAGGGCATAGGAAATTTAAATGAAAACTGGCTACAGTTTAAAAATAGAGAAATACAGATAAGAAAAGAGAGATAAGATTACTCTTCAAGACCAGAAAGGAGTCAGTAAGAAAACTAGGATAAAATGTTTTTTCCTTTTCTTTTTAATGCTTTTCATTGAAATACCTTTCTCTTTTACAAAACCTTAAATATAACGCACGAGATTATTTTTAAAGTAATTGCTACTTATCACCTTAGAACACCTTAGAAAAGTTAAAATATATAAAGAAAAATTCAGAGAAATAAACATTCTTTTACATCATTTAAAAGTCAGAGTCAGAGAATGTCTTAAATTTATAGTTCAGATAGTTCCAGGACCACACACCGCGTCCCATATGTTACACTAGCAGATTGTTAATCAGTGCGAGTAGAATAAACGTATACATGAGTAAGTCGAGTAATTAAAAATGATATTTACATAAAATAAAATAAATTGTCATGTGGAAAATAACTCATTCACTCGTGGCGCACGCGGCGTGCCGGGAACGCATGAGTCACTTGCACACCCGACGCGCGGGCGCAGTTTGAATGGCGCTGAGCAGGCACAGCCGCAGGAAGCCCGTCTGCCGCAGGCCACGTCCTGGTGCCCGCGGGCACGGCGTGCCAGGGTCCTGGAGGGAGCCTCGCTGTGGCGATGGGCGCGGCAGGGGCCGGGCGACACGGCCACCGGAAGCTGAAGAGCGAGGCCCCTGCAGGGCCACAGCCTGGGGACACACGCCTGGGAGACGCGTGCTTAACTGCAGTATTTTAACAGAACTGCCGAAGACTAAGTGACAGCACAGTGTCACAGAGGTGTGTGCTGACGTACAGAGCCTGTCCTTGGACTGGGCAACCCAAAGCTGGAAGGCGAAGTTCATTTATTTCTTGTTTCCCAGATTCTGTCCAGTACACAAAGCTGTATGCAAAAGTCGTTTCAGCGATTTGAAGTCAAAGGCACAGGATCTTCCAGCTGTGTCCGACGGTGCTGCTAACAAACTCGGCTTTGTTGCTGTTGTCATTTTGTGGGAGCGTTTGAGCGTCCAGGTCTGAGCGCCCGGCCTTCGGGGGTGTTCTCAGTGGGGAGGGCGGGACTCGCCCGAGGCGGAGGCGGGCGGGCCAGCGCCGAGGTCAGCAGGCCCCGCAGATGAGCACCCGCCTTCACGGGACGCGCAGAACAACAAAGATCGTATCGCCATGGGTGTAGCATTTTAGAGCGATCCCAAAGAAAAATAATTTCCTGTCAAAATCAGATTTCTGCATTCAGACCAAGAAAAAAATTTCTAACTTCTCTTTCTGAACTTCACACTTTCCTGACTTACTCATACACCGCACGTTATAAGTAGAAACGATGCAGTCCATTCCTTAAGGGAGAAACGGGTCTCGAGAGAATTTCAAGATACTCCTCGCCACGGATCTCCTGCCAGTTCCGCACGAGCTCCGCCCAGCTTGGAGCAGGCGGACACCCTGTCTCGCACCTGTGGGCACAGGGCTGGCATCGGCGGCGAGGCAGGCCCTGGCTGGGGTCGCCTGTCTGCAGCGGAAGGGGGTGCGCGGGCCTTCGCGGGCGGGAGAGCCCGGTCCCCTGGGGCTGGGCGGAGCCCACGGCTTCACGCAGACTGACCTTGGGCATCCGGGCCGGGTCACACGGCCGCCCCCCGGCCACCGCCCCTCGCTCGGCCTGTCCGCCAGCGGGCCCGAGCCGGCAGCTTGACCCACCTGCCGCCTGCCCTGAGACTTCTGCTTTGGGCCCACTGATCCCGGCCGGCCGGGGAGGCTGAGTCAGGCTAACCACCCGCCTCCTTGGCGATGGTGCCGAGTCGGGCCCTGGGAATGCTGCCTGTCCGAGGGAAAGTCCTCAGCGGCTCCGCGGGAAGGGCTCGCGCACCGCGGCCACGGGCTCTGTCTTCTGCTCTTTCTGGTAGAAGAGACAGGAGCCCGTTTATAATGGGGACGAGGAAGCGCTAGGACTCTCCCTGGAGACTCGAGAACGCGGACCAGGCCCTGCTTCCTGGTTCGCGAGAACTGCTCTGGCGTTTTATCCTTCTGCCTGTTCTGTTTTCTCCTCTTTTGACATTTGCCCCTCAGACACGTCATTAATATGCACACATCGTCGGGGCCTGTATTAACCGAAGGGGTCACGCCGCGGCGTTTGCCCGGAGTCCGGTCTGGGCCGTCGGTGAGCCGCGGTACCCAGCCGGGGCCTGGAGGGTCCCCAGAGCCACCTGCTTCCCAGGTGGAGACACAGAGCAGCGGCCGGAGCTGAAGAGACCCGCAGCTGCGGCCCAGAACGGGAGAAACGGGTTTCCTCGTTAGACACAGGACTGTGTTCCAGGATAAGTGAGGTCCCTGAAGTCCAGCAATCTGCGGGGCCATGAAGATAAAAAGACAAAGCAACTCTCCAGGCCACCAAGCAGCCCGATCAGAAGCTAAAATCCAAATGGCAGCTCAGCACTGATGGGTAACAGGGAAGTTCAGTGTCAGTTCAGGGAGTTAAAAGGCGGAAATGTCACGTACTTTGTCCACATGATGTCAACATTTTATGAGTTTCTCATGAATTGTAATAGATACTATTTAAAATGCTGGGTTTTATTCAGGCTCTACATGTAAATGCAACTTTACAGGACCAAACGTTTTGAAATTATGTAATTATTTTACAGAACCCTGCAGTTATTTCTTGGTTCATACATATTCTCAGAAGAGTAATATTTGGTCTTCTCCTTAATTATTCATATTTGAAATAAGATTAAAATGTACATGAATAAGCCAAAAATCTTTCCTCCTATATCTTTAATATTTCTGGAATATTTCAACTTTAACATAAAATTATTAAAGTTCCCCTGTATGGGGTTCAAACCTTGTAGTAAACCCACCTGTTTGTCAAATACTATAATTTTATTTCCCTGATTCAGATAGGATGTTGTTCATGAGATTCAATTTCTAATATAGCCTTTTGCAAAAGATTGACACTATTTTTATACCTTATATCTATTGCAACATATATTATTATACTCTATATGAAATTTATATAGGCAATTGTTAGGTAGAGTCCAGTAGAAAGAAAGAATGGAAGGAAGGAGGGAAGACAGAAAGCAAGCAAGCAAGCAAGCAAGAAAGAAAGAAAGAGAGAAAGAAAGAAAGAGAGAAAGAAAGGAAAGAAAGAAAAGAAAGAAAGAAAGAAAGAAAGAAGGAAAGAAAGAAAGAAAAGGAAAGAAAGAAAGAAGAAAGAAAGAAAGAAAGAAAGAAAGAAAGAAGGAAAGAAAGGAAAGAAAGAAAGAAAGAAAGAAAGAAAGAAAAAAAGAAAGAAAGAAAGAAAGAAAGAAAGAAAGAAAGAAAGAAAGAAAGAAAGAAAGAAAGAAAGAAAGAAAGAAAGAAAGAAAGAAAGGGCTTTAAATGGGTGATTTTCAGGTCCTTACTTCCCCCAGAAAGCAATATGGGGTTGGATACCAGCTTCTTCATGAGACTGCGTTATGATCTAGTGACCCTGAAAATAGGGTCAGGAGAAGGTCTCCTCGCTAACTGGAAAACCAATCAATATAATTCCATACAGGCCCGGGCCCCGCCTCTGCCCCGCCGCCCCTCTCCGCGGTCCCTGCTGACCCAGCGCCTGACACCCCGGCCGCCTCTGCGTTCCCACGCGGTCCTGCATTTCAGCAATAGCTAGTAAAAGGGGGTACTGTGGTCTTGATATAGAAAAATCAAGAACTTTTAGCTGAAAATCATTTTTACATTCCACCTTTTTGAAATGAGAATTTTTTTCTTTAAAGAGGTATTTATTTCACTTACATGCTTGGAGAGACGTAGGTATTGTTTCTGGTAAAATGATCACATGGTTTTTTTTTGAACAGGTAAAATTTTATGGCTTATCCCGAAGCCCAGTTGTTGAAGTGTGTGGGAGGAGAGCAGTGAGTTCTCCGTGGGCTGCGTGGCCTTTGATTCCAGTCAGGTACAGTTACTGCGAGGAAGAGGCCCGCAAAGGGGAAAAGGTCACTAGTGACTAATTTTCTGAGAACTAGCAGCTTGTGTAAGTAATAGAACATTTATTGCCTTTTGACAGTGTTCCTTCAATGAGCTAGAAAATCCATAAGAATTCCCAGCCCGAGCCTCCGTTAAGGCACAGCCCTGGATCAGTTTAATGTGCAATTTAAAGTCGCTGCTGCCAATACCCGGCTCACTTTCCTTCACCAGCGTCATTTTCCACCCCTGCATCAGACTGTCAAAAAAAGGTGCGTTTTCCATAATCATTCTGAATAATCCTGACTCCAGTCCGAGTTATACCTTTAGTGTTTTGCATAGTGCATGTCCTGAGGCGATGATGAAACCCAACTAGAGATCTTAATTTCACACTAGACTCCTTGACAGGTGAGACTCGATCCACTATCCGTCCGGCCTCCTCCTCAGGTGGGCGTGGCCATCACACTTTGCCTTTATGAACTATTTGGGGACTTGTGGACTGTTTTACTCAATATTCTAACGTATGATCACAATAAAAAAGCAATTTTAAAACTTAAACTGTCTTTCAACTGAAAATGTTTCTCAAACATGTAGAAGACGACGAGTGAGCACGCTAGAAGACAGGCGGGAGGGGAGGAGCCAGCGCCTCTGGGGCTGAGCACAGCGCATTTTCACCTCCTCAGCCTTGAGTGATGAGCTCTCGTCCTTAAAATGGCAGCGGCAGTGTCTTTCTGAGGATGAGGAGACTGTAGCTCAGGCGTCTGCGGCGCCGGCCCACGTTCTGGAGTGCCTGAGCTGGCCAGCTGTCTGCCACTCAGGTGCCCTCCCCTGGGGTCACTCTTCCCTGCTGCCCCAGAGCCACACTGTGGGGCGGAAGCTCCTTCCAGCCTTCCGATAATGTTCCCTATTTTACAGACTATCTTTGCAAAAAAATTTCAAAATGCTAACCAGTTGTTCCATTAAGGCACATGAATTTCCTAATAAATAATTTTTTTTTTTTTGAGACAGGATCTGGCTTTGTAGTTCAGGCTGGCCCTGAGCTCACTATGTAGCCCAGGCAAGCCGCTGCGAACTCAGCAATCCTCCTGTCTCTGCCTCCCGAGTGCGGGGTTGACAGGCGTGAGCCACCACGCCCGGACCCAATAAATAATTTTAAAAGCTATTTTAGTGTAGGCTCATAGAAAGTAAAAGAGGTTTTCATAAAAGAGGGTGAAACAAACCGGCTTTTTTTTTTCTTTTGGTCATTAGCCTTACAAGTTGAGGACAGGACTTATGAACAGGTGCTGAGTGAAATAGAAACAACAGAATTCTGCTCATGTCTCCTTGCTGGTTTTTTTCCATTTCTGCAGGTGAACTTCCCTCACGCAGACAAAAAAGAAAGAAAACAGAACAAAACAAATCAATTTTTTATGGTTTTTAAGTTTTATAGTTTTATAGTTTTAAGTTTTATAGTTTTTATAGTTTTAAGTTTTAATTGGCTTTAATTAATATTCTTCAGAGAAGAAAATGAAACAAGTTAAATGATGCCCCACCCCATGCTGGTAGCAGCCCACCCTTTCTACCACAGTACGTTAAGGGACATTTAAGCATAACTTCCAAAGGCTTCAGAGAAAATTCAGAGCAGTGTTATTAATCACTAAGAATGACAATAAATTTTCCATCTTGGAAAAACATAACTACAAAAAGTCACAATACAAAATGATCTTAGTGACAATAAGGTAACTATCAGAAATTGTATTGCTGAGGTGGCCAGTCTGTGGCTCATGGGATCAGGGTTCAGAACAGGGCAGAGTCCCCGTCCACCGATTTGGAACCACTGACAGAGGTATCATCCCACATCCAGCCACCTCTCAAGTGCCCAGTTCCGCCCCTGCCACACTGAGGACCAGCCCTTGCGTATACGAGCAGATTATGTCCAAAGCATAGCGCTGACTCTCACATTCCTGGCATTGTCACTGACGTGGGCAATTTGTTTGAAAATAAGAGCAACCAACTTTTTATTCTCTCAGGCCAGCAAAGCCTATAGAGGTGAAGTAATATTTGAGATAAACTTCATAAAAATTAAAATATGTATTGCTGACGTATTCCTTAACACAGGATAAACTGAAAAGGATTCTAGCATCCAGCAGTATAGGTGTGTGACTTAGGGCTCAATCCATGTGCACCATCAAAACTGTCTTTAAGCTATTTGTGCAAACTGAAAAACACAACAAACATCTTTAAAAACAGCATTCCCAAATACAGCTTGACTTTGTAAAATACATTGAAAACTTGCCAGAGAAACTAATTTTCAAAGAATTTATTTTGTTGATAAAATGTGCTATTGAAAAACTTTGTTTTCTTAGTTTTTAGAGACCTTAATATATTTCTGAGTTCAAAGACATATTGAAAGGAATTTACAAAGGTTTTCCACATAACCTTTTCCTCTTTTGTTATATTTTCCTACCAGAATGATACCTTTTGGCGGTTAGTAAAGCCATAAAGCTGCAGTGACACTCCATGTCCTTAGTCTACATGGGGCTTCTCCGTGTGGCTTATGCTATCTGCTTTTCAAATCTGTCGTGAGCATAGTCACTGCTTTCGTGCTGCAGTAGCCGTCTCGCTGCCCTCACCGCCCCCTCTGAGCGCCTGGCGATCTCTCCCCACATGGCATCTGGGACTCTCATATTTTTGTTGACTCCACAATTTGTCCTTCCCAGATTGTCATTATGGTATGTGGCCTTTTTGGGCAGTTTTCTTTCGCTCAGTAATATGCGTTTAAGTGCCTCCCATGTATTTCATGGCTTCATAGCTCATTTCTTTTAGTGCTAATATTTCATTATCTGGATATAGCATAGTTTATCCATTCACCTGTCCAAAGACATCTTGGTTGCTTCCAAGTATTGTCAACTATGCATAAAACTGCTGTAAACTGTACGGATAGGTTATTGTGAGCATGGAAAATTGCAGCTCCTTTGAGCCAAAACCGATGGGAAGAATCGCTGCTAAGCGCTATGTTTGGCTTCGCGAGTCGGCTGCAGTCTGTTCTTCAAAGTACCTTCATTTCCCCTCTCTGCAAGCCGAGAGGCCCAGACCCCTTTGAAACTGGCCATGTTATATTGTTTTTTCTGTTTTGTTTTGCTCTTTCTCTCACTGATTTGTAGGAATAGTCCACTTCCCAGGGCTTCTGAACATTATTTAAGAGTGACTGTAAAAGAATGGGACCCTCTTGAAATTTCATTCGGTCTGGGAAAGAAAGTGTTGACAGAGAAAATTCAGTCAGCTATAGCGCACTAAGGAAAACACAGTTTTTCACAGTTGTATGTTATCTATCCCAATTCAGTCAGCAAGCTAGTTGTCGCTGAGTAGATTTATATTTTATTTAGCACATATATTTTACTTATCAAATGGAATTATACGATATATGCTATTTCTTTTTCATTTTTAAAAAATATTCTATTAGCTTGTATTCAGTTTAATACATATGAACATATATGTGAATTAATTATTGTAAATGTTTAACTGTGTGTCTTATAATGAAACACTTTCTTATTGATGACAATTCAGTTTTTTGCTGGTTTTATCCTTGGATTGTTGCTAGACCCATTCTCAGATATGTGCTTCTTTATGTACATGCATATTCAGCTGAGTCCACTCTTGTGTTCAGTTATAGACATATGGGAATAAAACAATATGTAAACTAGGACTATAGGAATATAAATGCCAAAGTGTCTATAACAGCACATATTATTTTGTTGATGTTGTTAGTTAATATACATCAAATTCCCCAAATCAAATTGCTCTAGCACATTTCACCTCGGTGATTAGGACACTGGCACAGGACAGGGCTAAATGTGCTGGCTCAAGAATTCACTTAGCTTCGTAGGGATTGCTGAAGGAGTGGACTGTCTAGTTCTCGAACTGATCAGTTCCCATGCACTTTCTGATCTTTCTCTCCATGCTCCATTTTAATGCCTGTCCACATGCGAGAAGCCCTGTGTGATTGTACCAGACAGGAATTCCAGAGGCTGGAAAGCGAGTAGCTTCAGTGCACATTAGGAATGCATTAAATGTGGCTTGGCAGCAAATTTACTCTTCTTACATTATTTCTAGGTAAAACACATAACATATTGACAACAGGTTGCATTTGTGTCTGACTCGACAGCTATATTAGATTGGTCCGAGCTGCAGGATTCACTTTGGAATTAGCCCACATGTTGTTATTAGCATTTGAAAAATGCAAGCAAAGCCTTGAATCAAAAAAATGTGCTGCTCAATCTTCAGACTTTTCCAAAATGCATTTAACTAATACAAAGTTTAACATAAAAAATTCACTGGACATATTGCACAAGTATTTCTATGCATACCTTCATGTAGATATATTTATATTAATATATTAAATAATATAATGCTATTATATTAATGTATTAATATATTATATATTTATAATTTGATAGAAGAAAGAAACATGATAAACAAGATATTCAGAACCCTTAATTACTTCTCTATTGATCCCCAAAATAACATTTTATGGAGAGTTTGTCCAAGCAAAGTCAGATGCAGATACTTATTGAATTTACGGACCCCCCAACCCAGGGGACTTCCCGGCTTCCACAGCAGGTACCAGTGCTCACATCATTCCAGCTTGAAGGTCACCTTGACAGTTTTATCTTTGTTTTATCTTCTATTCCAAGTTTACCATCAAGCAGTGTTGATTTTACCTTTGGAATACCTCTTTCAATTTATTGGACGCTCTCTCTCCTCTACTCGCTTTGATGCTGAATTTTCCTAAATCCCTAAAAGTAATTCTCCATAATGCAGGTGAAGTGATCTTTTCACATCTTGATTTTACATTGCTTCCTACACCAAGCCCTTTTAAATGGCCTCTTTTGGAACGTCCTGATGTAGTTCTCTGCGCGGTTACTTATCCGGCCAGTTCTGATTCCTTCGATGCTTCCGTTTCCCTGGGAAATTCCTTCGGGCTTTCGCTGGCCACAGAATACTGGTCCCCACGTGGCCTCTTACGTGTCTCAGGCTCCTTGGGCTTAGCATCTTTGCCTATGTGGTTTCCAGTCCTGAAATTCTCTTTTTCCCAGCATCTTCTGAAAAACCCCTCTAACTAGTTCATCTCTATTCATCACTATAGCTTGAGTCAAACATTTTCCCCAAAAAGGCTAATTTCTTCTGTCATGTTTTCTCAACGCACTGTGAACGTTGCTCATAATATTTAACTTATAATAGCATATATACATATGTGATTATTATATTTAATGCTCTCTCCAGTGGTTTAATAAATTCCATGTAGGGCTTCTAGTTCTTGCTTGCCGATATAGTTCAGTGACTTACTACAGTGTCTCTTATGTAGTAGAAATTCAATAATTATTTTCAGAAAAACTATATGTAGATAGTCTGACTCCTTTCATCCATCTGAGTTAACATGATCTTCTAAATGGATTATACTATACCAGAATTTATGATGATTTTTGCCTTAGAAAATGTGTCTCTGAATGAGGAAATAGAATTGTTACTCAGAATAAAATGAAGTAAAAATTATGATCTGTTCAGTCGTCCACACGAATGGAATAAAAAATCTTCATTTACAAGTTACTCAACTTTTAAAGTGTGTTTTAGGTGATGGACACACACACATAGTCGAAGTTTCACTAACGCTCTAAGACATTACGGCCGTGACGTTGTATTATGGTTTAGGTTTAAAACGACCCCCAGAAGTGGCAGCTGCTCAGAGGAGGGACTTTTGGAAGATAACTGGCTCAAAAGAGGACCAAGCGCATCCGCTGAACGTGCGGCTGAGGGAGGCGCCAGAGGTGGAGGCCCCCGAAGCGGAGCAGGAGCTTGTGGAGGCTGTGCCGGCAGCCTGGGTCGCTCGTCTCTCTTCCTGGCTCCGTGACTGAGCTCCGTCTTTCTCCCGGCGGGTCCTCCCACCACGTCACTTCTGCCTCGGAGCTGGAGTACCGCAGACGCCACCCTCCGAGACCGTGGCATAAGTCAACCTTTTCCTCATATATTATGAGTGTCTTGTGTGCTTTGCCCTTGATAAAAATGTACTACAGAAAACTGATCCCGAGAAGTGAGACCACTGCTATGATCATTCCTAATGACATGGTTTAAAAACTTTGCAACTGGCCGCGGGAGGAGTTCGGGGGGCTGGGAGATGTGACCCAGCCGCCAGCAGAGCCGGGCGATCCGCTGGTTCAGAGCGCCGAAGACCAGGCCGCTGAAAGGCGGACAGCGGGTGTGAGGCCCCTGACAGTCTGGATGGGAATTCAGGCTCTACCGGAAACTTGACTGAGGACCACGCAGATTCCAATTTCACAAATAATTTGGTTACTCTTTTCTGTGTTCTAATGCTTAGCATGAGGGTAAATTTGAATGTGGTTAACTAGTATGGTGCAGAAAATTTCAAGGCAGCCCAAAGTTCGGATGAGGAGGTCAGCACGGCTGGGTGTTTTCAGCCAGATCTTCAGTAAGAATCTGAAAAGCAAAGTGTAGAGCTGGAAAATGTAAAAAGTTTCAGTTTGGCCAAAAGGAGGCACATGTAAAGTTAAAGCCAAAAGAGAGCTGTTGCTGATACCTCAGTGCCGTTAAAAAGAAACTAAGCACTCTGCACCAGAGCCACAAGGAAGGTGCCAGCTGGGCATGGTGGCTCACGCCTTTTGTCCCAACGCCCAGGAGGCAGAGGCAGGAGGATTGCTGAGTTCGAGGCTAACCTGGGCTACACAGTGAGCTCAGGGCCAGCCTGAGCTACAAAGTGAGACCCTGTCTCAGAAAACTAACAACAACAACAACAAAAAAAACCCCTAAAAACAAAAACAAAACAAACCAAAAACAAGAAAGATCTCTTGAGGGTATCTCGGGAATTATTCAGACATGTTCGACCTGTAACATCTCGGGGACTGTCCAGCAGATCCCAAGGGTCTAAGCACGCACACTCCTTGGACGTGCTCTGCTGCGAGAAGAGAGCCTCAGGCTACCCCGCTCCTTCAGAGCCACCTAGGGAAATGTCTACCTGAATTCCACCATTCTGACAGCCACAGGCCACTGAGGCCCTTCGTCCCAGGGGCCGGGCCGCTGTTGCACTGGCCACAGACCTGGCGTTGTCCATGTAACGGTATGGAGAATGCAAGAGTTATGGGCTCAGAGATGTTTCCATCCAAACTTTACAGAAAGGCCTGATAGGCCAGGAAATGGACTGTTTCGGAGTCTCCGCCTGGAGCCCCTAGGAAGGCAGCGCATGGAGGTTGTGGAGCGCGGCTGATGCTGAACGGAAACCTCGGAGCCTGATCCCACCAGAAACCTTGTGGAATGGCCCTCAGAGAAGGCTGTGTGTAGTGAGGGGCGGCGGGGGGCATCCAGAGGAGGAAGAGCCATGGTGTCCCAGGGCAGGCAGAGGCAGAGGGCAGCAAGCAGCTGCTGCCGCCGCACCCTCTGGACGGCGCCCCCCACCCCCAGCAAGGGCCTCCCCGTTACCCGCGCCATGGACGGTGCTCCACCAGCCACGGCCTCGCCTGGTCCTCTCAGGCCTGGAGCCCATTGCCACCCACCTTTCATTTCAGCCTCGCACTGCCTCGATCCAGCCACCCCCAAAAGCCCCATCTGTGACCAAAGGAGGTTTGGGGTTCACCGAGGTACAAGCCATAACAGAACAGGGAGTTCATTTAACATCATGTCACGTTTTATGTTCTAATGCACTAAAAAGCCTTTTGATTTTTACAGGGGCTCACAGATTCAGGTTGTTTCCTCAGAGCAGACCTTAAGCTTGGGACTCAGAGGAGTGCGGGAAGCGTCAGGACTTTGCTCTCTCTTGGCGATGGACTAAATGCCTTTCTTCCCACTGTGATGGGCGCAACTCTTTTGGGGCCAGAGTGGAGTATCATGGTGTGGATCTAAAGCATCCTCTAAAGTCAGATGTGTTCAGAGACTTGGCCCTTGGAAGGCACTTGGGCCACGTGAGTGCTGCGCTCACCAGCGGGCTGAACCCTGGCCGAGGTGTTCATGGAACGTGGTGCTAAGAGCCAGGCCAGGCGGGGGAGGGGGCCGCTGGGGTGTGATTCCGGAGGGCGGGTCTCTCACTGCGTCTCTTCTCCGTCTGCTTTTGGCTGTCGTGGCCTGAATGTCTGTCCTCCTCCGGCCCTCATGCCATGCTCTCCCTGCTGTGGAGCCAGTGCCCCATGGACCGAGCCCTCCGAATCTGTAAGCTGCAATACACCTTCTCCGCTTTTGTGTATATCCCAGCAGTGAAAAGTAATGAATGCATGTAGCTATTCCATCTTAGGAGAAAGCTAGAAAAATTCCAAAATATTTAAAGTCTGGAGAAAAGCTTGCTCCGTGTAGGAGAGGGGCATCCCGGAGTACAGGGTGTCCAGCAGTGCGTGATATGCTCAGGGTACAGGTGGGAACACAGCACCAGCTGCCCATTAAAAGTATTTTGCATTTACCTCCAAGGTTCTGGAGAAACACGAAAGCTTTAAAATAAGAAACTATCTCGAGAGCTGGGGATATAGCTCAGTGGTGCTGTGCTTGCCTGGCAAGCACAAGGTCCTGAGTTCGGTCCTCCATACTGCCAAAAAAAACTCATGAAAAGCCTTATATTTTTAAAGTTTTGTGACAATAAATAAAGACTAACTCAAGGAAACATGTTAGGAGGTGTTTTAGTAATTAAGGTGAAAGATAATTGTAAGGAGTGGTATTGTGGCTGCAGGAAAAGGGGAGAAATACGGGCAGGTTTGAGCGAAAGATGCCCCTGAAGCATCTGGAGCTGAGCTTTGAGTAAGCGGGAAGATGCCGCTCGTCGCCTGCGGGGAAGCTCAGTGCGGCGGGTCTGCGGGCCGCGTGACCGAGGAGCAGCCCCCGCGAGGGCCAGGGCGGCCACGCGCACCCGGCGCGCTGAGCGGAGGAGCCGCCGGTGGTCAGCAGGACGGCTGGACGGGCGGAGGCGGGCGAGGGAGACCAAGAGGAGCCTCCACACGCGGCGTCGGCGGCCGGGGCCGGAGCACTTCGAGGGCAGCGGCGCCCCGGGACGAGTCTCAGAGAGGAACCGGCCCCCAGCCCCACGCGCTACAGCGCTCCACCGTGCGCCCCGCGGGGCTCATCGTCGTACTGACCTTGGCACTCAGCTTTTTAAAACTGTCATCTGTAGTTTAAAAAGATATTAATCGCGAGAAACCTAAAGGCACTCTGGGAAAAACATCACAGAACCCGAGCGCGGAGCACAGAGAGCTGGAGCCCCTTGGCCCCCCGGGCTGTGGCACCCTGGGGTCTAGCCGCCCCGGCACTCGCTGCCCCCGCCTCGCTTCGTGTGCTTTGGGCTTGCCCTTCAGGGTGCCCTGGAGCGAGCTCCTGGGAGGAGGAAGTGCCCGCTCTTTGTGAGGCTCGAGCGCCCAGCCCGGGGCGAAGCGAGACGTGCGTGCACCGCGAACTCCCTCAGGCGGGACCCGCCGTGGCCGGGAGGCCTGGGCAGCTCGAGCAGCGGAGGCGCCGGCGGACCCAGGTCTCCAGCTGAGGATTTTAACCACGTGGCTCTGTCGTGCTCGAACACAGACTTACCCTTTCACCGTCCACGTTCCTCATTTGAAAACAACTTCAAGCGTTGAACAGTATTTATTTTGTAAAACTGTCATTGATGCATGCGAGGGAGAAGTAACATTTTTAATTGTATTACGCGTATCGTCGCAGATCCTCGCTCCTGTCTTCCGGCTGCACAGGGAGGCCGGACATGGTTCCCTGCGGGAGTAAGATGGAATCTGTCTTTGAAGACCAGAAAAACAGATGTTGCCAACATGTGCGAGGGAAGAGGGAGGGCTTTGTGGGCCCGTCCCGGAGCGGTAATTGATGGGTACAAGACAGACCCCACCTCCCGCTCCCACCACATATGTCCCGAATTTGCTTCTGCAGAGTGGAAAGAAAACATGCATTTAGGCCTCTTAAGTACTCAGAGCACCGAAAGCTGAAATACACGACACTGTTTTATTTAATCCAAACTCTGTCCTCGTCATGTGAAGTTTATCAGTGAGTCACTGTCAGTGTTTAAAAATAGAACTCATCCTGGGCTGTAATCGATACGCTCCTCGCTGGTGTCATAGCACTGCTTCCTTCTCGACACCGACCGGTGCGGACAGGAGGGGGCGGCGCAGGCCGAGCCCCGGGAAACGAGCCCCTGTGAAGCAGAAAAGCCAAGAGTCCAGGAAACTCCGACCGCAGAGCGGAAAGGAGGCGGCGACAGAGGCGCTGGTGACTCCGGGCCTGTGGGCTCTGGACCCCGAGGCAGGAGGAGGACCCCGGCGTCTGCTTCCGGACCGTGCGCGATTGTTGCCCATCAGGAAACCAGGGGCCTTTGTTGCTCGGCCCGAAGCGCTTTTCCCGTGTCAGTGAGCTCGCTTCCCGTTTTCTGTAGGTGGGCAACCCTCCCCAGTGGGGTCTAGGAAGCGTGTGTGTGCGCACGCGCGCGTGTGTTGGTGATTTCACTTGAAGTCAGCGAGGGACAGATGGAGTTTTGACAAGCTACTCATGTTCCACAGAAAATTGTTTTGAGTACAATTTTCTACACATGTGTTATCAATTCCTCAGCCTCGTATTGTGAGAGATTTAAGAAACACACAAAACAGACAACTGGAGCACGGCTGGAGAGCACCGGCCCACACAGCGTCACGGCTCCGTCACACACGGGCCCAGAAAGCTGCGCGGGGTTCCAGGCTGTGACGAGGAAGGAGCCCAGAAACAGGAGAAAATGAACATTGTGAACGATTCATACTTGTTACACTGCCTGACTCTCACTGATTGAAGTGCTCAGACGGCATACATGGAAAGTACACTTGCTTAACCCCTTTACTGGTACGTCTGCTCTTTTCACTTTAGGCCTCGAACAGCCCAACTCCATCCGGGGGAATTATTTAGGGGCAGAAAGTGGAGAGAGCTTGGCCACTGTCACGGGCACAGCCACGGGCCCACCTGCAGCCTGTCGCCTTGCGCTGCTGTCTGAGGAGCGAGGTCGGAGGAAGACAGGACGCGGCCGCGCCGCCCAGGCAGCCGCACGGACCCGGCACCTCTGCGCCGAAGATCAGTGATCCTGGGCCAGGAGCCAGTCATGAGGAGAAGAATGACTTTCTACTTTAGCAGACTAAGATACACACTGACGAGCAGCCTAATAAGGAGAAAACATCGAAGCTTGAAAATATTTATGAGAAAAAATGGGTTGATATATTTAAGGTAATAATTTAAAGAAATTTCTGAACCAAGGCACTTATAAAGGGAAACATAGATATATTTGACTATTATAAGGTTGAGATCTTCCCTTGAAAAAAAGTCACAAGGAAAGTGAAGGGAAAATTTATTGTTTGGGAGATGGTATTTTTGTTTCACACGATCAACAACAGATTAATATCCAAATCCCAAAGGATTTGAAATCAAGAAGAAATAAGACACATGATTTACTTTAAAACGATACAGTGAGGAACAGGCAAGTCACGAAGGGAGAAACTTAAATAGCTAATGAGTACATCCAATTTCCTCATCTGTGAGTAGGGAATTCACTCTTACACAACGTGACACCCAGGAGATTTAAAAGCCTAACAGAACTAAATATTGTTAATAAGGTGTAGAGAAAGACTCGGTCCCCTGCTGCCCCGCTGGCAGCGTTGCCACAGAATGGGGGGCTGTTAGGCGGCATCTGGGGATGGAGCTGGCATCTCCTCAGCCGCTGGACGTCTCACGCACCCTGGGCAGCTCCTCTTGCCATCGTGGAGAAGAAGTGAGCAGGAGAGTCGCGTGGCAGCGGCCTGCGCAGGGTCCTGGGCCGCCGGGAAGCCCGTAAGAGGCAGGGCTCGTGCACGGCCTGTGCTTCTCCGCAGGACACGCGAGGCGGGTTCTGTGCACCAAACGGAGCCATCCTACGGCGCTGAACACTCGTTTGCATTCCTGCTCCTTGGACACACGTGGTCAAAACGGCCAGAACATTAGGACTTTCATGCAACAAGCACACTGTCCTATTTTCAGGAGAATGCGCACTGTTTTCAGGGGAAAGGGAAAGGAGAAGTCAAAGACTTCATGTTTTTACCACATGCTATTTAAAAAATTGGAATCAAAACGGCAGGAATGCTGAAGAGCTACATGACTCTTTGGTGGGGGTATTCCGTTGCGTCTCTGATTCTCTTTATGCTTAACCAGGACACAATAAAAATACCTAAAACGCACATCTCTGCAAATTAATGTTCCCCCGCGTGACGGACAGCACCTGTTAGGGCGCCGATCAGACCCCGCGCAGGGCGCCTCCCCGGGGGCTGCTCCCGCCCGGGGCTGCTGCTTCTTCGGTCTTTTCTGAGCATCATCTGATTGTCTTAGGAGTTTTTATTGAACGACTATAACAATTTTATTGTAACGTTACAATAAAGCATGTAAAATTACACGTAAAATCGGTGGCTTACTGGGCGATTCAGTGCGTGAAGCGCGCGGCTTCCTGCGTGGAGTCCTTCCTCTCTCAGCGCCGGCTGCACTGCAGGTGTCATTTCGTTACCATCTGGTGGCCTGAGGTGATTTCATAATGTGTCGTGCATTTATTATATGCATAAGTGAATCTGGAAATGCACTTTATAGTTACGGCAATAAAGCAATGTGGAAAATCTGCATTTTAATCAAAATTTAGCTTTTGTTTCCGTTTTCCTAGGCTAAGATCTGCATTATTTTAGGAATATTAGAAAACAAGAAATATCGAATAGTCTATGTGAAATAATATTGAGCTGTTTTTTCCCAAAACTCCTATCAGAACGCAGTTACCCTGTACTGATGTTGTGAAGTGGGGAGCCTGGGAAGATTCCGAGGACGAGCCCGGGGAGGACAGTCGCGTCCTGTCCACTGTGCCTGGCAGACTCACGCAGCTGCCCACCGCCTGAGGGCAGGACGAGGGAGCGCTGACCGGAAGAAGAGGGCTCCCTGGACCCTGGCTCTGCCGGCATCTGGGCCCTGGGTTTCCCAGCCTCCGAGTCGGCGACAAGCGCATTTCTGTTGTCTGCAAACCGCCCAGCTCATGGTGTTTTGCTATAGTACCCGGAAAAGCTGAGACGCCACCATAACTTAGTAATACCAGATAACACTGCTCTGCTTTTCGCGTACCACGTTCCAAATCTTTGTAGCACAGCTATGACAAATGCCTCCTGTGGGATTTCGGTTTCTATTAGGGTAAAACAAGCACTTTTGTGATGGTTAATCAGAAGCTAGGTTATATTTTTTTAATAAAAACAGTTGGTCTTGATTTAAAGTATAAACATCATCGTGGCGTAAAATAAAGAGCTGAAAGGTTCTCATGCAAGTATCTGAGACTTTGTTTACATGCCCTGCGAGCTGGAAGGGGCGGTGGAGTCGCTCAGCCCGTGTCCTGCGGGCCCTGGCCGGCGGCGCCCGGCCCTCTGCACAGGCCTTGGGGCGCGCTGGGCAGCGCAGCGCGCGGGGGTGAGCCGCCTCCTTCGGGCACGCCTGCTCAGCTCGTGTTGTCGCGGGGCCTGACCCCGAAGAGCTGGGGCGCTGGTTTCTAAGTAAAATATTGAGAGACGTTGTCAGTGTATAAACTACGCTCACTCAAAGCTGCGCTCTGTGGGGAGCAGGAGGCGGGACCCCTTTCTAGCCGCGCACCGTCTCCCGCGTCCTCAGCCAGGGGAGCCGGTGCGTGAGCCGCTGTCGCTGGTGTTCCCTCTGGGAAGAGTAGAAGTGATTTACTGAAGTAATCTTCTTGCAAATGGTAATTATAAACTTTGATAGAAACGTGCAAGTACTCTTTGAAGGTTTCAAACTCCGGCAGAAAATGTTCTGTTTAACCCTTAAGAGAAGACAGACCGGCGGCGGCCCCCCGAGGCCCTCCCCGTGCCAGCACGAGCAGCCAGGGCGCCCAGAGACCCTCGGGCCCGTTGGCCGGGGCGAGAGCGTCCGCAGCCGCCAAGCAGCCGGGCCGGGGCCTTCCGCGGCGGGGGCGCGCGGGGGAGGGCCCGGCCTGTGCCTGCACCGCAGCCCCACGGCGGCCGCCTGACTCCGGCTGCCGGGCAGCAACCCAAGCGGGCAGGGCCTGAGGCGCGAGTCCTGCCGAGTCAGGTGGGGCTGGCCGAGAGGAGAGCGCCTCCCGCCGGCCGGGACGCCATCCCCGGGTGGGCCGGCCCGAGGGCGGAGGTCAAGGCCGAACAGCTCCCGGGGCCGCGAGCCCGGACTCGAGCCCGACCCTCAAGCCCTCGGGCCGGAGCTCAGCTGCCCCCGGCGCGGGGCTCAGCGCAGGGACAGCACAAGAGGAATCTCCGTCCCGTATCACCTGCAACGCGCTGCTTGTGGTTCAAACACAGCCAAGGACGGGAAGAGAGAGACCGGCTGATGTTCTTTCCCTCGATCACAGTCAGGAAAATACCGGGTAATGGATATAGGCTAAAAAACACTCCACAGGTTGGAACTAATAGATATTTATTATATTTTTGGTAAACAGGCTCTAAAGTCTATAGGAGACAATGGACAACACCTCTTAGAGACATCATAAGGACATTATTTGTGAACAGTAGGAATGACAAAATTATGGAACTAAATATACAGTATACAAAATTAAATTTTCATTGCAGAATACATACAGTAGGTTGAAGCATAAGAAAAATGATCAATAAACTTGAAGACAGCGTCACAAAAAATCATACAATTACAAATAGCGTAAATGACTTGTAAATTATTAGAACACCATAGTGTACATTCTAGAGAAATTACCAAGACTGAAACAACATGAATATTTAAATCATTCAGAAGAAAAGGACAAATTATATTAAGGGGAATAAAGAACAGACTTATTGTTGACCTCAGTAGAAACAATGAATGCTGTAAGAAATTGAATTAAATATTTAAAGTTAAATAAAAAGGAATAAGTTCAATATAGGATTTGATATGTCAGAAAAATACTTTCAAAACATAACAGTAAATGAATGACCAGATTAAGGAGAGTTGAAGGAAATTGTCAGTAGTGCGCACATACCACAGAGTATGCTGAGTACCTTTCTGACATAAAAAGCGATGCAGGTATAAAACTAAAATATTTTTTTAAAGGGAAGATTACTGGAAATAATTTTTTTCTTACTTTAAAAGGAAAACTCCAATGGCCTACATAAAGCAAGTTTGTAAAAAAGTACATTGAGTATATAATCTGTAAGGAGATAAATGACATCCATTAAATACAGGTGTAGACGAGGGATAATAACTGATAGTTTTTCATATCAAACAGTCAATGTTATCCAACTGTAAGGCGGACTGTGGTAAGTTACGAATTTTGAGATTAATTTGTAGAATAATCATTAAAATCATTCATTTCAGTTTTGGCTTATCTTTTATTAAACTAAAACCATTTCTGTAATCCAAAAGATGATAGAAAAAAAACAAAAGGAGAATAAATCAGTGATCGATATGAACATGGTATACAAGAGAGAAACTTTCAATTTCGGGAACCCACAAAATGAAGCTGTGTAAAGAGATGCCCAGGGCCATGTGGTGCTGTGTCCTTAAGTGGCGCGTGCTACTTGGCAAACACAACAGCGCCTTAAAGAAAACACCGAGGGGAAAGCTGGCACGCTCACGCCCACTACGATCCCGAGCATAAGACAGAGTGTAAGTATTACCAGCAGTGAGAAGCCAGAGTCACCATGAGCCCCGCAGAACACACGTGTCCGGAGTCCCAGGGCTCTGGGAGGACCCGACTCGGAGCTTACTGGAAGCAGCACAGTAACTCAGAGATCTCTTGCTTAAAATTTTAAAAAATTACAAATGGGATGGGGGTGTAGATCACTGCGAAGGCCCTGGGTTTGGTCAATCAAATGAACTACACAAAACAAGAAGCTATGTCTTCACTTGTATTTAACCTACAAACAGAAAATGCAGATGTACAGATTGGACACTAGATCGGACAGGAGGCACAGGAGGGTGTTCTGGAAGAACAGAATTGCATTTTTCTTGTCTTGTATGGCAGATATACACGTGTGGAGAATTGTTTCAATTTTACTACATATTTTAAGTGAATAGTGTTGGATGTTATGTTAATTTTACATGAAGAGAAAAAGAAAATCTCCACTGATACAATTGTTTAACATATCGATTACTATGAATTTAATTATTTCTCCCCAAAAGACTTGTGGGAGTTTGAAGTCCTAACCCTCAATATATCAGGATGCAACCGTATTTGGCGTAGGGTCATTATGAATGTAATCATGTAAATTAAAATGAAATCATATGGTAGTAGAGTAGACTCTTAGTCCTAGATATCTGGTGGACATAAAGAAGAGCAGAATTAGAACACAGAGCTAAAGAGGTGCCGGCAGCCGGCCCCGTGAAGACGGAGCAGACAGCAGAGGCCTTCCGCGGTGAGCGAGGAGCAGCACAGGCCGTCGGGCTCCGGGAGGCTTGCGGGCCTGGCCTCAGGTGCCTGCCCTGCGTCTAGCCTCGGAATCCACCCAGCTGGAAACGTGATCTCACCAGGTCCCGGGAAACTCAGACGCCCACTTAGAAAGCCCCAGGGCGAGCTGGCCCCATTTGTGAACCGCGTTATAAAGATAAGTGAGTCATAATACCAGTATTCCAAAATGGTCAGGAGGAATGATCACCAATTAATTCTGTGGACACAGCATAAAAATTAGTACAGATAACTTAGAAGAACATTTCTAGAAAATATTATATTGATCAGTATGATTCATTGTCTTAGTTACTTTTTCACATTTCTGAGATGAAATGCTGGATACCCAAAGTTAAAAGAAGAAGTTTCTTTTCAGCTTGGAATTTGCAGAGGTTCCAGTCCAAGTTGGCTGGCTCCGAGGCCGGGTGGCACAGAAGAGGCATCAACGGAGGAGTCAGGAGACATCAACGCAGCCAGCTTTCTTCCCGCCCTGTGTTCCGTCCAGGCTACTGGCCCTTGTGCGTGTAGCACTCACACCCAGGCCAGGGAGCCCTTAATCCCAGCATCACGAACTGTAGACCTAGCTACCTTCGAAAATCTCCACCAGTGGGCCGGGGGATTAGCTCAGTGGTTCCAGCGCCTGCCTCGCAAGCGCAAGGTCCTGAGTTCGATCCTCGGTAACCACATACAATGCTGGGTGTGGAGACTCACGCCCACCAGCCATCAATACCACATACCACAGTGTGGGGTGCGGTGGCTCACGCCTGTCATCCCAGCACTCGGGAGGCAGAGGCAGGAGGATTGCTGAGTTCCAGGCTTGCCTGGGCTACATAGTGAGCTGAGGGCCAGCCTGAGCTACAAAGCAAGACCCTGTCTGAAAAAAAAAAAAATCTCCATCTGTGACTGAATGAGGCTTTGGGGGACATCTCAATACAAACTACAATATTCCTGTATTGTATTCATACACACAGATGAGAAACTCCTAAACAAAACAAATCAAGAGATACATGAAAATAAGATCGTATAATAATCATGTTTCATATACCCAAACGATACAACCTCACCACTCAAAACATAAAGAATACATTCAACAACATCAGTAGAATAAAGGACAATACACAATAGAATGATTTCCTTTGATGCAGAGAGAGCAATTGGGGAGAAAAACCTTAAAGGCAAATTTGTAATGAAAATATATAACGTTAAATGTGGAAAGAAACTTGTTCAATGTGAGACCACTCATGTATGAAATAATTGTACAACTAGCAAGGATACTGATCCAGATGGAAAAATGATATCGCCCGTGGACACACTGACTGCACAGGCCTCAGCAGATCTCGTAAGTCAAGCAGGGTTGGGCCTGGTTAGCACTTCAATGGGAGGAAAACGATGTTGATCCTTTTATTCGACATTGTATTAGAAAGTTAAACAGCAACATGAGCAAGAAAAAAATTTGAAAAGCATAAATAATGTAAAAGGAAGAAGAAAATGCCTGAATTTCTTATAGCAGAATTGATTGTATAGATAACATTCAAGACTCTAGAAAAAATGTTACAGCCACTGATATATAATTTTTTTTTTTTTGAGACAGGGTCTCGCGTTGTAGTTCAGGCTGGCCCTGAGCTCACTATGTAGCCCAGGCAAGCCTCGAACTCAGCAATCCTCCTGCCTCTGCCTCCCGAGTGCTGGGATGACAGGCGTGAGCCACCACGCCCGGCACTGTGGTGTGTGGTATTGATGGCTGGTGGGCGTGAGTCTCCATGCCCAGCATTGTAGGTGGTTACCGGGGATCGAACTCAGGTCCTTGTGCTTCGAGGCAGGCGCCGGAACCACTGAGCTAACCCTCCAGCCCACTGATATATAATTTAACAAGTTGGCAGGACACAAGTTTGAAACATATATATTTCTATATATTAACAAGAAATAATTGGAAAATTGTTTAAAAATTCCTCTTACATGGTATAAACATAAAATATTTTGTGGTACAATAAATATAACTATGCAAGACCTCGACTTGGGAATAAGAGAAATGTTTGGAGAGAAAGTAAATACCCCTAAAAAGTTGAAAACATGATATGCGAGTTGAAGGGAATACTCAATATTATTACTATTAAAGTGCCCACCTCCCTTAAAACTACATGTAAATTCAACACTTTTGATCAAAATAATAGCACAACTTTTGTCAACAATTATTATCCAATTCTAAAATGCATATAGAATACAAAGGGGTATAAATAATACAAAAAAACTTAACAAAGAAGAACAAATTCAGAAGAATTATAGAGTTTAGGAGATTTACATAAAAATAAAAAACTGGAGAATGCAAATTATTTTAAGTAGATATAAGCATATGAACATGTGAAACAAAAACACATGTGTAGAAGTAGATACACAAATATATTGTTTGTTGGCTTTCATCCAAAATAATTCAAGAAGAAAAGAAACCCTCTATAACAAATGGTACTGAAATCTCTGAATAGTATTAGTGGAAAAAAATAAGCCATAATTTTTACCACACATCCTTCTAAATTGAGGTAGAGCAGAAGCATAAACCTTCAAGTCAAACTATAAATCTTCTATAAGAAAACAGGGAAGAATGTCTTAAAAACATTTCAATAGCAAATATTTCTTAAAATACTGAAGCAATAGTCACTTAAAAATGGATAAATTATTCTTCACTGCAGCTACAAAGATACAACTAAATACAAAAATACAACTAAGAAAATGAAATGATTAACTACAGTAGTAGGGAGAATAATCTCAATGCATATATATATGCATGAAATTTAGAATGCATAAAGCACTCCTATATTTTAATAACAATAAAATCCTACTAAATATTAGTAAAACACTTAAACGAAATGCTTTCCCAAGAGCATACAGCTGTAGCCCAATGAACATGAACAGCCCTGCTGTAAAGACGGGGAAGAAACAGGAATTAAAGTCACCAGGAGCGGGAAGATGGCGCCGCCCGATGACAGATGTTCGTGAGACGGAGGGGCCGCTGGAGCCTCGGAACGGGCAGAAGCGTCAACCGGTAGAGCTAATTCCGGAAATGACGCGACAGTTTCGTTTCTTACAGGACTTGATTCTTTGACCCACATAACTGGGCGGGAGAAGGAGAAATCTCTTCTCCATTGTGAGAGCATTCCTGCGGAGCGCTTCTCCCTGGCTCGGCGGGACACAGGGGCCAGGCCCCAGCCCCGGCCCCGCAGGCGGCCCCGGGCGGCGGGACAGGCCTGCAGCCGGCCCGCGTCCTCCGGGGCCCGCGCTCGCGCTCAGGGCGTCTATACCCGAAGGGGAGAAGGGACGTTCGTTCTGAAACACAGGAAGGGGAGCCAGTCGCTGGCGTCACCGGGACGGGCGCCGCTGCCCCCTGGAGGGGTCGAATCCGGGGCCTCGCGCGGCTCAGCCAGCGCCCTCCCCCGCCCGCACCCCGCCGCGGCGTCCGCGCGGCTCGCGAGCTAGCGCCACCCTGAGGCCGGAGCTCCGCGAAGCTCCCCCTGCGCTCTGTGTCCTCCTGGGTGCACCCTTCACGGGGCACATTTTGGGAGAATCCGGGGAGACGAAGAGAATTATAGTAACAGTCTAAGAAAGGGTCACAACTTGCAGCGTTTTAAAAATATACTGCTTCTTTAAGATTTACAGTGAATATAGTTTGAAGTTTCTGTTTTAAAAATAGAGAAACTAAATCTTTTTTTTTTTTTTGGAGACAGGGTCTCGCTTTGTAGTCCAGGCTGGCCCTGAGCTCACTCTGTAGCCCAGGCAAGCCTGGAACTCAGCAATCCTCCTGCCTCTGCCTCCCGAGTGCTGGGATGACAGGCCTGAGCCACCACGCCCGGCACTGTGCTATGTGGTATTGATGGCTGGTGGGCGTGAGTCTCCACGCCCAGCATTGTATGTGGTTACCGGGGATCGAACTCAGGACCTTGCGCTTGTGAGGCAGGCACCGGAACCACTGAGCTAACCCTCCGGCCCTGGTGTGCCATTTTTAAAAATCTACACTTAGCATGACTGTGATGTTAATTTATATAAAATAGTAAAGTTTCGAAATAATTTCCTGAATATTTTTTCTTGATAAAGGTTTACTCTGTCAGTTCTTCATCGCTACTATAAACGTTTGACTACAAATGCACACTTCATGGCCCAACAGCCCACCCCATCAAGACATGGTGGATTCCCGCACCCGCCCTTATTTGGAAACGGGACTGGGGAAACCGAGTTCACACTAGGCCGAGGGCGTCCTCCCCAGACAGGTGTGGTGCCCGTAGAGGGAGACAGTCACATGGAGTCAGAAACAATAGGCAAAATACCCTGAGTCAACGGAGGCAGAGATCTGAGTCACGCACTGGAAAGCTAAGGAATGCCAAAGATTGCCGGCAACCCACCAGAGCTTGGGAGGACACAGGTCTCGGTTTCCGATTCTAGCCGGCTGGACCGTGACATGAGGCACGGGTGCTGTGGTGACGCCCTCCATGTACAGCACTTTCTGATAACATCCTTAGAATTCCGACATGCTTCCCAAGGGTAGATCGCGTCTTAACTCTGTGAATATGGATAGTCGACGATCCCAACCCTCGTTATAACAACAGCAATAACAATAAATAGTAACTGAAGCAGCGGTGGGCTCACCACCCTGTTTGACTTCCGCACGGTCTGCGCTGCCCTCACGCTGCAGTGCTGCAACATAACCCTCCTTCCCTCGTCCTGGACATGCTGGAAAGGAGCTGCCCGGTACGGCAGCACTGGACACACGTGTCTGCGTGTGCCTAGAACGTGTCTCGTTCAAAGGAAGGTGTGATAATGGAGTCTGGAGACGGGACAAACGAAAATGAACATAAAATATACTATTACATTTTGGGGCAGGAAGTACAGTTTATTTTTAAAATTTTTATTAATATATTAAGCACTATTATTTTGTTTTGTTTTGTTTTTTTTGAGACAGGGTCCCACTTTGTAGTTCAGGCTGGCTCTGAACTCACTATGTAGCCCAGGCAAGCCTTGAACTCAGCAATCCTCCTGCCTCTGCCTCCCGAGTGCTGGGATGACAGGTGTGAGCCACCACGCCCGGCAAGCACTATTATTTTTAATAATAATTTCAAAAGACCATTCCTGGCATATTGAGTTACATTACTTTATCAGAAGAATGAGTGTGACTTCTGGCATGTTAAGGTCCATACGTGGTGAAGACTTTCTGTTGAAAAGCGTCACTCTGTGCCAGGACAGTGGAGTTGAGGGAGAAAAACCTATAAACAGGAAATAAGGAAATTTTAGTTTTAGGGTTGATTATTTTGCTTCCATGAGACAAAAGAATTTCAGCTAGTCATGCCCCTTCTGCCTGTCACTTTAACATCTGGAAAATGAGATTGTCATTGCGTGATTTAATTTCTAATGTAATTTCACTTTCTTAACATTTCTTCCATTCCAGTGGATTTTTTTTTCTAGCCCTGATGTTGTACATTTTTAAAAAGCATCTGATATATGCTTCTTAAAATCCCATTGGACTACATACCCTTCTGCATTCAGAAGAACTTGACATTTTAAAACATAACATAGGGAAGATCTGCTGTGTTACATCACTCCCCCAGTGAAGGCTAGGGTAGAGTTTCTTAATCAAAAACATAAGTGTTTCCACAGAAAACTGTGTGCCGTGTGACACAATTAAAGGTCGCGAATGTGCCCTTGAGCCTCCGACAGGACTGCGGCCAGCTGAGCTTTTCACCAGCTGAGGACGGACTTCGGCTTTTGTCAGTGCGTCGGGCGGCAGGAAAGGCCTCGCAGGCCAGCAGTGAGCCATCGAGGGAAAGCAGTCAAATTTCCTTCGGAGTCTTGTTTTGACACAGCGGATGTGAGATTAAGTTTTCATTTTTCTTCTTATTTCTCAATGAAATCGCAGCTCCTGGTCGTATCAGCACTTGAAATGCGTGTCCCGCCCCGATCCTCAGCCCACCGGTCCCTAGACAGGAGCGAAGTTCTGCGAGGATCCCTGGACCTGGCGAGCCCGGAAACTTTCTATCGAGCACTGGTTTTTTCCATGTACGAAAATTCTAGGGTCAAACAGATTTTCAAAAGTGTTCTTTAATCATCCGTCTTTACGTATTTTAACTGGACAGAGAACTTCCCAGGTAAGGTTTTTGCTGTGGCTGTGCACTCTCCTGCGCAGCGGAGGCTGTGAACTGCTGACCGCCCGGCGGAGGCCACTGCCCGGCGAATCCACTTAGGGTCTGTTTTCACAAGGCGGAACCTATTTGGCACCTTTCCGCGCAGGTTTGCACCGAAGCTTCTCTCCCCACGGGCGTGAGGAACAGTGTTATGATACTGGCTTCAATAAGAGCCCTTCTGTGGTGTCTAATCATGTGCAAATGTGTTAAAACTGGTAGTTTTTGCAAACAGCTATGGAACATATTACCATAAGGCATTTGTTCATGGCGTGACAATGATTGGCCCTTGGCCACTTAAATGTTTTATTTAATAATGTGGGAATTTCAGAGTGTTTTCCTTTCATTATTTTTAACTTGAAAACAGAAATAGAAAGCCCTTTCTTTAAAGTTAAAACTTTACCGCCAACAGTCTGTCAAAAGCAATATAAGTATCTGGATTTTTGAGAAAGGTTTTTGCAAGATGTTAATTTAATATACTAGCATATTTCACGAACACTTTTTATATATTATGTGCTTGAAAATATCTCTTCAGTGACCACCCAGGAATGATAGACTTATTTTCGAGATTGCATTTCCAAGAGCAAAGAAACTCTGTCCAAATAATAGTGCAAATATTAGATTCAAATTAATATCCTTCCGCCCAACACAGTGTTTAAAATCTCAATTACTCATTGATATATACTGAAGTAAAAGGCATAGCTTTCTAAACTCAAGCTTCATCTTCTCATAAACCAGATGAACTTTATACATTGCCTCTCCTTATGATCTCTCAGAGATGGCTTCCATGAAACGCATTCTATAAATACTCAGTAAAATAAATTTTCAAAGCAATTGCTGAAACTAATGCTGTATTTAAAAAAATTATTACTTTTCAGTAAAACAGAATAGTATAATATTCTGCTATATGTCTAGAAGAAAGGCCACTATATATTTTAATGTATTCTGAGATCAGAGAATAAAAATATTCTTTATTTCTTTTTTTTTTTTTTTTGCTTTTTGAGACAGGGTCTCGCGTTGTAGTTCAGGCTGGCCCTGAGCTCACTATGGTGTCCAGGCAAGCCGCCGCGAACTCAGCAATCCTCCTGCCTCTGCTTCCCGAGTGCTGGGATGACAGGCGTGAGCCACCACGTCCAGCACTGTGGTATGTGGTATTGATGGCTGGTGGGCGTGAGTCTCCACACCCAGCATTGTATGTGGTTACCGGGGATCGAACTCAGGACCTTGCGCTTGCGAGGCAGGCGCCGGAACCACTGAGCTAACCCTCCGGCCCAATATTCTTTATTTCTCACATAGCTCACTACTGTCATTTAATATCCACAAACACATCTCCCAATCTGACTTCAAAGACCTTTCATGAGAGTGAGCAATTAAGTAAGTTTAGAATGGCTTCAGCTCTTACTATTAAAAATAAACGCTGATTAAATATAGAAAGTCAAACTTAAGTTTTATTATGTACTGTCCAATTTCACATTTTGAGTACTGTGTTAAATATGTTTGTTTTCCATGTTGTCCAAAACATAAACTTGTTTTGGTAGACTGAAAATTCATTTACAGAGTTCACATCAAAATGAAATGGGACAGAAAAACCTTTATATAGAGACCATTGGCTTCAAATCAGGAATATTCAAGCCCTTGATCTTATGTGTGTACGTGAGAGTGTGTGTGCGCACATGTGAGCATGTGTGTGTGGCGAAGATGACAAGGTGTGTTGTGTATTTTAAGCCTGAAGAAGCTGAATGTATCCAGAACCTCCGCATATCAGCTGTTGGTAGCTGTAGAGATCACTAAGCATTCTTAACACTGCCCCTTAAGGTGGGTACACGGACGCTCTAATCCTCCCTCTAAACAAGCCTTGCTTTGAGGACAGACAAATTGCTTAGCATTATCTACAAGTTGCTATGTCTGAGTTTCAGCTTATGCTAAATGTGATAGGGTTGTCTCTACTTAATACAAAATGCAAAATGTAAAATATTACAACCAATTAACCATGTACATAATTAACAGTACCTTAAATGTCGAAGCCCGTGGTAATTTTTTTTGTGATCTTGTGGATTGAACCCAAAGCCTTTCCACTGAGCTACGCACTTAGTATTTTACTTTTTAATTTTTATTTAGAGACACGGTCTTGCTGAGTTGCCCAGAAGGGACTCAGTCTGGAGGTCCTTTTACTTCAGTGGATTACAGGATTGCGCCAGCTTACTCTGTGTCACAGTTCTCAAATTAGGTTTTATAGGGATTCTTCTCTTAATGTTTTCACTGGCATTTTTAAATATCATGGAAAGTAGTGTTAAGATTTAGCCAGATTTCTACACTGATGCATTGAGAACTAGTCTTCGCTGCTTGGTAGGGTCTGCAGGGGCGCTTGGGCCTTGAGGACCCTCCCCGTAAGCGTGGATTAAAGGCATCTTGGAGGCAGTGGGTTCACTCTCTGAAGAGTGGGTGTTGTGTCAAGCGATGGCCTTCTCTCCTTTTCCCCCCTTTTATTGCCTTTGCCCTCGTGCCATGGAATGACACAGAAAGAAACCCCCACCGTGCTCTGGCTGCTCGACCTCACGGTTCTCACTCCAGAAATATAAGTCGACAAATTGCTACTCGTCACACATTATCTACTCTGTGGCTCTCTGTGTACAGTGCGCAGGAGACTCGCCCAGGAGCTGTCTTACCGCTTTGCCTAAAGAGCAGCACCTGTTCTGCAGAGTAAGGTCATCCCATCACGGTGGCCAGGACGCCAGCTATAATGCCCCCCGGAACAGGAAACACCCCTTTGCAAGAGGGAGACATGCAGTACACCCCACCTCTTATGGGATAGCATGACATTAGAAGGAGAAATAAATGGGAAAGGTGAATTAGTCTGGCGGTGCCATTTTACCATCACAGGGAGACTGGCATGGGAGGAGGATGCCATCATGTTATCTACCACATAGATACAAGGCGACTGTCAGATCCCCTGTGGCCTCTGCAAAGCTGAGGACAACACCAGCAAGTCTGCCGGGCATAAACCCTGTCCCGTTAGGTCCCACAGCCGACAGGCCCAGTGCCCAACAGCACGGCGCTAGCAGAGGAGGTGAGCCTGACGCAGGCTTCTCCAGTCCCAGGGCCTTGGGAAGGATGAAGGGGCGCAGAGAGATTCCCTGAAGGGACATAGGTTAATCGGTGGACCAGCAGAGCTGAAAACACGCGGAAAACCAGACCGCAGTGATTTAAGAATAAGCTTTTAATAATCTTTTGTAATTACAAATTGTAGAGCACAGGGAACGGGGACGTCAGCAGAGCCTGTGCAGTCAATCCTGGCCTCTTGTGAGCAGCACAAGGTGGATCAAATGATGAGAAACAAGACTTAGAGAAGAGGTTGAAGTTTGAGCCTGGTCAGCGCTGCTCCGGGCAGGAGAGATGAAGGGCCTCCAGCCTGCCATTACCTACCGGGCTGCTTCGTCCGGAGCGTCAGAGGCCTTGAAGGGGAGAGGAGAACACGGCTCACTCGTAGTCTGGGCAGCGCCGGACGTCTGCGGGCGGAGCTGATCTTACCTTCACGGGGCTCTCAAGCTCTTCCAGTCTTGCCCTTGAAGATCACACCGTTATGGACCAGTGAGGCCTCGGAATAACCCCCAACAGATCTCCCTTTCTTTCTATTTATTTAAATGTATTTTTGGGGAAAAGTGACCCAGCAGTGGTGGGCCCCAGGATCTCCACCGTGTCAAGCTGCCTTGGCTGTGTCTGACCAGTTCCTTTCGAAAGTGCTGCCCCTGACTGTGTTTCGGGGAAACGGAGGCCTCAGAATGGCTCCCAACAGGGAATGAGTGGCCAGGCCCATGAGGGTGAGGGTTCGGGGCCGACACAGCGGCCTGAGAGGACTCGGTCTTATTTAAGTAACCCTAGAACAAGAAAGGAAGAAGGAGTTACAGAAATTAGTGCAGGACAGCGAAGACTTCACTTTCAACAGCTAGAAGTAGAACATAACTCCCACCCAGGCGCAGCCCTCCAGAGAGGACGGACATGGATGCAGAAGACCGTAAAACACGCTTTACCCGAAGTAAGGCTTTACCCGAAGAATGTCAGGTACTGTAGTCGATGGTCATTAAATTGGGAACAGAAACTCAAATATCCTATCGAATATCTTCAGGAAGTATCTAGTATTGACAGTTTAACTTACCCTTTTCTACCAATTCCTTCCAGATCAGAAGCAAGGGAAATAGGACAGTAGGTGCACTGTAGAAAACAGCCATTTCCCGTGGGTGCGGTAGATTATGAGCATGTGACCACACTGGACGTGAGTTTATCTTTCCATCACCTTAGGGAATGTAATACAACTGACTTAGCTATATTTAATTCACAAAATACCACAATAACTCCATGTCAATGGCTTTAAGTTTATACATTATACATTGAAAGTATCAACAACTTATTGAATCCACTTTGTTATATATTTACATAATTTAATGAATGTACAGGTTTTCAAATTCAGTCTTTTTTAAAAGCAAAATTACGTGGTGATTTGCCACAATGTGAAAGGATTATATGCTTAAAAGCTTCCTACTTAAAATGATGATTAATACTTCCATATGATGCTATAAACACAGATTTCCAAGGGATTTCACATTGTCCTCCAGAGGACCGTCCAGCAGTGTCTTCAATGAAAACATCCTCACAGAGCTTCAGACAGCAGGGGACGTGCTGGACGGGGCCCAGTGCGGACAGACTCTCCTTCACCGTCACGGCAGACACGCGGCCGCGCTGAAGACAGGTTCAGTAACAAAGGGAACGGGATGATACAAATGAAATGTCGGGCATTATTTGAAAAAGAAGAAGAGTTTTTCATAAAGACAAAAGTGAAATATTTGCTACCATCACCAGAACAAATAATTAGGATAATTATCAAATCAGGCTGCTAATAGCTAAGATGAGGGTCACTGAAGGAAAATTTACTTACACACAGGTAATTCCTATGCTTCCATTTAAAGGAGGAGGAATCTCTCTAAACACTTTTGTTACCTTAGGCCACCATGTAGCAAGGGTCCTGGTTTACTCCAGAGACAGGGCCGCGGGAGGGGCGCTGCTTCGACTCGCGCACTTTGCTTCTCTCTCCCGCGAGTGCAGTTGGCTGAGGCCGCTCTGCAAGCGGCGGGATCGGCGAGGCCCAGGGCGGGGCGCACGCAGAGACGGCTGCTTCGCGGCTGGGAACCCGGCCAGCGTCTGACTCGAAACCAGAGCAAGTGCCGGCTGTCACTGAAGCTGTGCTTAAAGTACAAGAAGGCTCCTAAGAGCCCAGATTAGCGGGAAGAAGGAGCCGTCTAAGGCCGGGGCATTAGTGTGAGGGCTGAGGCTGCTGGGTGCTGTCGCTCTGTTCTCGGTGACTCTAAGTGGGATGCTCCCAAGTGAGCCGATGAAAGTATGACTTACCTTGTGTCTTATGACAGATTTAATTAACGATATCTATGAAAACCATGAATTTATGAAAATCGAAAAGCACTGCAAATACAATTAAGATAAATGTTTAAAATAACTTCAGAAATGGGCGCTGAGCCCTGTCTTGTATTACATCATGGCCTCTGAAACTGGTGAGTTGTAGGTGGCCAGCAGTACGTGTTCTTAAGTTTTCCTAGAACCTCATTAATTCTGATGTTTGAGATTCAAAGACCTTGACTGAGCTTAACTTCACTTATAAATGATCTGAAGGAAGAAATCAGTTTGTTACACCAGTTAACTTCACCATGAGCAAGTCTGTAAAGGGAACGATTAACTCCCACAAGATGAGTTACTTGTAATATTTTGTGTAGCGAGCATATAAAATTGAGTTGATAATTATAGATCATTTTATTGCACGACAGCAGGGATGAGCAAATATAGCTCAAAATATAGTATACGTACGTAGTGAAACCACCTCACAGTGTGATACAGGGCGCGGGGACTAAGTGGGGAGGGTCACCAGAGTACACTGCATGCATGGAAAATGTCAAAATGAAACACAGCAATCCTTATAATCAATATGCACCAAGAAAAAGGTAGAAAAATGTATCCATCCTTAAACTGCCAAAATAATTCGGGGTTGTCAGATGTACATAGGTGGAAATAGTAGACACATATTCTTTGAAAATATTATATAAATCAGTCTCCAATTCAGATGGCTTCCGATGCCTGACCCCAATTAGGGAAGTTTTACTGTCACAGTGACCCAGCATTATTTGATTTCACAGGCCTTCAAGGGCGCGGCAGGGGGAACGCCTTGAGTTCTTCATTACGGAAGGCAGAAGCAGGAAGAGGCAGCCTTCTCACCTAGGGCATGTTCAGTGCTGCAGACTGGCTCGTGGGTGGGCGGGAAACCCACGAGATCCAGCCAGCACAGAGCTGACCGTGATGCAGAATTGCTTTGTACTGTTCTGCTTTAAATAAATACGGATAATTAAATAAACCTTTGCAGCAGTAGAATAAAGCATAAATCCAAACTTTGCCCAGCCGAAGGCTGCTTTGGCCACTAGCCAGAAGCCAGAGGGCCAAGGCTAATTTGCATAAAATTGAACAGATTGCTGCAGCTGCCACCCTTGTTAATACCGAGGGGTAATCATAATCAGGGACACTCAATCCACAGCAGAGCCACCTCTGCGTGGTGCCACCCATCGCCGTGCAGGACCTATAATTGCTGATACATGATCCTGGTTTAGAGACTCTACTAAAATTTTTTTTTTATTTGCTAAACACAAAATCTAGCCTTTTTGGTGAGCAGAAGAATCATCAAGTACCTTTTTACTTTGACTTTTCAGAAGAAAACATTACAGCTATATCTGCGCTTTGTCACCACTCAGGTTAAAATCAGTGTGTTGAAATTAGTGAAGCCGTTGACTTCCTATTGGGTTCAAAGGAATTATGGTGGACTTTCACAACTCAATTTTTTTTACACGTCTGCAAAGTATTATTTATGATACAGTGACTGCTACCAGTTGCTGATGATGTCACTCTTGGCTTTTACATTCTGTCACCCTGATTTCAACTCCAGGAAACTCTACACAGCGCTGCAGTACAGCAAGATGTCAAACGCATGTGCTCCGACTTATCACGCCCGGAACATGCTGAGAACAGACAGTATGTAATGCCTGAGAGAGCTTCTGCACCGGGCTATCAGCGGCTCCCTCTGTCAGGAGTCCTGCGTGAGCGGGAGGATGGCGGTTGTACAGTTTCTCGGTCGGAAGGGCTGTCAGCAGCCTCGCGTGGGCCAGCTGCGGAAAACAGTCTTGGCCCGCGCAGAGATGACGCACCGCACGAGGAGCCCTGGCGAGGACGGGGTGGATCATATTAAAAACCTATCATATTTGTTAGCTAACTGCGGATGACAGCATTGGAGTGTACAATAAAAAGCTTTTATGATGCTCTGAAAATCCTGTGTTCACCACACGGGAATACATCTTGAGCTCATCTGCTAGTCTGGAACACAGCAGAAGCGGAGTGTGGTGCTTTTCTGATCACACGAAGTACATGAACATATTAAGAGAAACTCACTGGGCACCGAATCTCGTAGGTAAAGTCTTAACGTTTGGTATATGCTGATTTCCTTGTATTATTGTTTAAGCTGATTGGACAGTGGTGAGGATTTTATACTCGTCATGTAATTTCCCGTGTGCAGAACTCTATCTATATGATAATCCTTACCCAAGAAGTGGAGATTCTGTTCTTCAGCCATATTTAAGAACATAATTAAAATATATTGTACCATTCATATCTTATTAGATGGAAAATATTATTTTTTCTCTTGCCACTTGGCATCACTTATGCCTGTCTTCTTTACCATCTGTATGTCATTCCTAAATTTACACTAAAGTTTCTAAATTTTTAAAGAACTCATATGCATGCTTTTATTTTAGCGTTGGAATTTGCTCACGAAAAGCGTGCAAACCTCAGGTGTGGGATGGCTGACCCCGGGCTGACCCCGAGCTGACCCCGAGCTCCCTGCCCCACGCTCCTGGCCGTGCCTGCTGCCACGGCACTTGCGCCTTGGAGGTGGCGACGGGACCGAAGCCTCGGAAGCCAGAGGCCGAGCACGGCCGTGGGGGCGACCCTTGTCTCTGTGACACGGAAGCCGCCAGCGCTCCCACCAGAGCCTGGCAGCTTCAGCCCCGAAGATGCGCCTGCTCTCTACATTCTTGTGTAATTCTCTCCACTCACTCTGCCTCGAGGACCTCGGCCTTGCTCCGGCCGCCGCGAACCACGGACACCTCGTCTGCGGCGGGGGCCTCGCCAGGAGACCAGCTCCGCGCCTGCCGTCCCTGCTCAGTCCATGCTGTGGCCCGAGCCCCCCTGTGGACCATCACGGAGCTCGTAAGACTTCACTTCAAGCCTGTTAAGACGGGAGCAGGCCCTGCGCCTGCGGCTGCCTCTCCCCAGATGCCAGGCCGGTATAGCTTCAGCTCAGGTGCCGGGGCGTCTGGCTCAGGCGCTGGCCCCGGAGCCCCCGTGACACCGCAAGAGAGAGCCTTCGGGTCGGCACAAGCCCGGAAGACCCGCAGGGCTGGGCCTGAAGGCCGTGCTCTGGCAAACAGACCGGTAAATGGCTCTCGCAGCTCCGTGCTACTGCACGCCCATCCGCGTCATCGTTTTGAGAGGGTGTCACTATCTAGTCCAGGCTGGCCTCGAACTCGTGGGAATTGTCCAGCCTCGGCCTCCAAGTGCTCTATTTTCTTTTCTATAGGACCAAGTTCTCGTGTCTGTTGTGCATTTTCTGTCCTGAGTCTCCCTTCAGAACTGCCTGTGATCGACATGGTGAGACAGGTTGAGACGATTCTCGTTCAGAACAGGATTCCCTCAGATATCTGAATTGTGACTGCAGAAGACAGATCAGGCATAGAAGAAGTTTAAGACCATGATTAATGTAGGAAAAAAGAATTCCATCCGTTCAAACATCATGTAACAGTTTTCTACATACGGCTCTGAATGTAATTGGAACCAGTAACAACTAATAACTTTGTCTGGTCTCATTTCTCCTGCATGTAGCTCAATCAGAAAACTTGGGCGTATGATGGAAATTGTCCCAAGGGGTCTCTGCAGACTGGAGAACTTGGCTATTTTCCCATCACAAATATTCATCAGAGATCCACGTGAGATAAACATAATGTTTGGCTTAGCCTCTCCCCAAACATCGCCTGGCCTTTTCCAACCAAGCTAACAAACATGAGAGGGACTTTCAGCCACAGACACCCTCGGCTTCATCCGCCTTCGACTCTCCGCTCAGCTTCGTTGCTGCTGGAGGGATACCTGCTTCTCTTCTGAAAGCTGATCATTCCCTAATTTTCTATTATTCAAATTATTGCATTAGCTCCTACATTTTCTTCTGGCTCCTAATATGTCTTCTAAACATTTCAGTTTTCTACTTATAACAGGATGTTTTCCCTCAAATATATATTTTTCATTTGTCTCATCACAGACCTTCTCCACCCCTCTCACCCACAACCTCAGTCCCGCTTGGCAGTGAAACGGCTACAGGGTCTGACTTTAACCATCTCACCCAGCGCCAGTCTGTCTTTCCTTTGACTGATGCGTAGGGCTCGGTGAAGAGAGTGCGTCCTGGTACTCAAAACTAGCTGTGTCTATTCACCTACAGTACCTGGCTCTGTCAGCCTGTCACTCACCCCCTTCATCTTGGTGTCAGAGTTCGTTACATAAGCAGCATTTAATGAAGATCCTATACACTCCTCCCTGATTTAATGAAGATCTTACACTTAATGAAGACACGTTCCTCCCTGATTTAGTAGTTAATTATTCTCCTACATGCTAAGTCTCTGTACCTCCTCATTTGTGGGAGAATTTGTGTGAAAAATTATCGTTGTAAACCTTCATTCTGGAAGAGAGAGAACGTTCTGGAAAGAACGGGTGGTTGAGATGAGGGCATTCTGAGTCCTTTCCACTGTTGTGCCCTTGTGCCACCCTGTACCGTAGAGTGAAGTAACTGCTCGGTGGAAACCGAGTGAGCCTGGCGGCTGCGCGTCAGAGGCCCCACTGCGGGGGTCGGTGTCCAAGCCAGTGGCCCTCCCGCTGCCGCCCGGAGCCCACGCCGCGACGTCCCGAGCCCTGGGCGCTCTGCTTCTTCCACTGAGTTTCCGTAGCTCTGCCGGCCCGGCAGCGCGTCTGAGCTAACTCTTCCCGAGGAAGCCAGCCAGGACTCCTACCCCCTATGTGAGCCCTACGGTCGTATTTCACCTTTGCCCGAGGGAAGGAAACGATGGAAGACAGTTCTCCTGAACTTCGGGTATCTGCTCCCCTGTTCCCCGGAACAGCAGCGTGGTGTCATGAACGTCCTAAGTCACTCTTGGAAGATGCTTTCTCCCACTCATTCTGTTTTCCAGAGAGGCTGAAATCCAGCTTCTGGGGTCCGCAGGAAGACACAGCTCGGTGGTCTCTACTTCCGATTGCTTTACTCTCCTCTTCTGCTCAGGCATTTATGGAACACTGGATTAAGGGCTTCTTTTTCACCTCCAGACAAAAACAAAGCCCTGGGCCACATCAGGTGAGCAGACAGACCCCTGGGGGATTTCAGCGGAACGCATTTCCCCTGGGGAATGAATGTTTTATGTCTCTTACATAAACCTGCCCAAGAGGTGTGGGCCGTGAGCATGTCAGATCCCCACGAAGCAGCGAAGGTTACGCACTTGGGCCTGCACAAATATTTATTGTTTGAAGAATTAATGAGATCATATTAAAAGTTCTAAATGACATGAAGCACAGAATAGCTTCGTAGGAACGATGCAGTGTATTTACCAGTACACAGAACAAGAGCTTCTACACGTGCAAGAGAAATGGCGCCCGTGTTGAGTGTGTGTGTGTGGTGGGGTGTCCTAGAGTAAGTTTCAGGCCTTTGGGTTTATTCCATGATGTAGTTGTGACTTCATGAACCCCAACTCTTACTGCCTATGTAAAAGGAACCCTAAAGATCAAATGTAGAGTTGTCCTTATGGGGTTGGGTGTCAGTCTGAAAAACCCTCAAAACTCACTGCTTCATATATTATTTTGCCTTCATTCATTTTTATATTTTCAAGTGTAGGGTTTTTTCTTCCCATCTGTTAATGCTAAACTGTTATTTCTTTCTTGTAACATCATTCATGGTTCTCTCTGCATCAGAGTAAGTGGTGAGAAGGAGCATTGCCAAATCTTTTCCTTCCATGTTAAAAAAATTTTTTAAGTGAATGAAGTGTCTGTGTTTTATAGCTGTAGATTTGCCCCTGAAAGAAGTCAGCAAGTCTCCTGGGCCCCGTCGGCGGCCCCCTCGCTCGCTCTGAACGAGGACCAGGACTTGTCCCACCAGGCCTCGGTGATGCTGGGATGGGCCTCTGGCTGAGTCTACATTTCCTTCTATTAAAAAGGTGAACTGCAAAGTAGACTCTACAACGTTAATCCTTATAATTTAAGCCCTTATTTGTTCCACATGAACTAACTTCCAGATTGTTACTAAAACAAATTTTCTTTTATTTGTATATTCAAATAAGTATGATTCACTTAAAAAGCAGTCTCACTGAACCACATTTGCATATCCTAATTAGTTTAGCATGTTCATTTTCCATTCACATGTTTTTCAAATAAATGCTTTTGAAGAATACTAAAATTTAACTAACATCTGAGGCCGCAAGTTCACAAAAAGAAAATAAAAAAGAAAAAGCTGGCGTACATACTAGCTAAAAAAGGCAAGAATATTAATGTGTGCTGCAGAGGGTGTGGGGCTGATCCTTGTTTCATAATGGAGGCGGATTTGGGTTTCGTGTGGACCAGGATGTGGGTGGTTCGAGGCAGGAGCATCCTCGCATTTCTGCAAGCCACACAGTGTGGAAGTTGAAGCAATGTTCTGAGACTCTAGTGCTTATGAAGAACTTACCAACATTTGAAGTATAGTGTTTAAGTCTAAAATAAACTAAACATACAGAGGATATACTAGCAAGGGAATACTAAGGCAGAAAGCTACTGTTGGAAAAGGAAAAGGAAATATAATTTCATCACCCTGGAATGCTGAGGCAGGAGGATTATAAGTTCAAACCCATCCTGGGCAACGTAGTGACTTAATGAGACCCTGTCTCAAAATAAAAATAGCTTTTACTACACTGGAGATATAACTCAGTGTGCAGGCCCTGAGTTTGATCCCCAATGCTGAAAGAAAAGGGGAAGAAAAGCATCAAATACCAAAACATTCTTTCAGAAACACAGCTGCATGTGGTGTGCTCCGTGCAATGCAGTTTATGACTGATTTTCAAGAAAAAGGATAAGAAAGTAAAAGAACAAATAAAACAAAAATCCGCGTCATATGTATGGTTTCAAATATGCAATTATCTGGCTTAATTTGTTCCTACAACCTTTCATTACTACAAATTAATAAAACACAAGATACGTGATGCCGGCTGTATTTTCACTCTGATCACATACTGCTGAGCTTGGAGTCTTACGTCAGTGGTCACTCATGATTTTAGGAGTTGATGTTATTTAAACCCACTCATGCAGCTTATCCTGTGCCTTCTTCCTTCTGCAAAGAGAAAGATGAAGAGAAAGAAATGCCATCTGTCAGCGCAGGCCAGTTCCTGGGACACACCAGAGGCCTTCTTCTCCAAGTAGTTCTTTGCACCCTGTATCACTGCACGTTAAGATTTTGTGCCGGTTGTGGTGGCTCACGCCTGTCATCCCAGCACTCGGGAGGCAGAGGCAGGAGGATTACTGAGTTCGAGGCTTGCCTGGGCTCCATAGTGAGCTCAGGGCCAGCCTGAACTACAAAGCGAGACCCTCTCTCAAAAAAACAAACAAAAAAAGATTTAAATAAGTCTTCATGCACCTCGCTGGCCCGGAGTAATCTACAGAGCATTCATAGCATTTCATCTCAGAAGGAATAGTCACGATCATTATGTTATATTGTTCTTTATTTTAAGTAAGACAGGCACAGGAGAGTGATTTTAAGAGCCACACGGGTTATCCTGTATTGGGATACTTCATTGTTCCACTGGCCATGTGAGAGTGAAAATATAGTCAACAAATGAAATAAGCAATTGTTTTATATTGAAAGGTGCTGACTGTGTTGCAACTCTGAGTTACCAAGTCTTGCAGGGCCCCTGCCCGCTAGAGGATTTTCCAATCCAATCCACTTCCAACACATATAGACTACTTAGGAGTTGGAAGTGTAATTTTATTAAATAGCAGGAATAATTCTGGCCATGGCACATAAAAAGGGAGTTTGGAAGTTGACAAAGACTCACTTTTCCACTAGAAGTGGGTGAACAGGATAAGCCCCTACCTAACAAGGGATCATCAAGAATTGCAAAACCTTAAACTCTATCTTCCATGTTTAGCCAAACACTTATGTTGAGTATCAGAGATACACGTTGCCTTGCTGAGCATCTTCGTATTGTGTGTGGGAGCCTGCTCTCACATTTTATGTGCAAATATTTTAAAGAGGAAGAAAGGAGATGCCCACAGCTTGCACAAAATCATGCACTCCAACGCGGCATGGGTGACACATGTTAATATGGTGTCACAGC
>PVIC010003920.1:0-65725 GCA_004025085.1 Thryonomys swinderianus | reverse complement strand
ATGAGGGGAAGGAATAAATATGATACAGAAAGAAAATAAAAGAGCATGTATAAGGGGGGAGGAGGGGGGAGTGGGTAGGGATATGGGTAAAAATGAGAATTAACTTGTGGCATATACTGGTACAAATTTCCCAATGTTATATGTGATTTTGAGATGTATATAAATTGTACCAATAAAGAATTCAATTAAAAAAATTATTCAGCTGAAAACTGGGTTTCAACCTGCCAAAGATTAAAACTAAATCTGTATCTTTCACCATCCACTAAACTAAAATGGAAATGGGTTCAAGACCTAAATATTGAAACAGAAACACTAAACCTACTGGAAGATGGGTTAGGTAGAACTCTTACAGACATAGGTGTAGGGAAATGTTTTATTTTAAAACACCTCAGTAGCACAGAAACTAGCACAAAGAATCAACAACTGGGATCTCGTCTTATTGAAAAGCTTCTGCACAGCAAAAGAAACCACCACGAGACCAAAATGTCAACTTACAAGGTGGGAAAAAATTTCCATTGCTGTTTCCCAGACTATTATCTAGAATATATTAAGAACTTCAAAAAATCAGATCCACAAAATGTAAAGACCAATTCAAAAGTGGGCATCTGAAATAACAGGTATTTTTCAGAAGAAGGAGCAAAAAACTTATGAAAAATGTTCAATATCACGGGTTATTCAAGAGATGCTGATCTAATAAGCACTGAGATTCCATCTCACTCCACAAAGAATGGCTGCTATCACGAAATTAACCAGCAACAAATACTGGTGGGGCTGTGGGGAAAAAGGAACCCTTCTCCATAGTTCATGGGAATGTAGACTGGTGCAACCACTGTGGAAAACAGTGTGGAGATTCCTCAAAAAAACTAGTATTAGAAGTCCAATTTGATCCTGCTAATTTTCTGCTGGGTATATTTACAAAAGAAAAGCAGTATGGCATTTTGTCATATGTGTACCCATGTTTATAACAGTACATTTTTAAATAGCTAAATCTTAGAAACAGCCAACAGCTCATCAACTGATGAATGGATAAATAAGATGCAGTCTTTCTATAAATAGAGTACTACACAGCCATAAAGATAAACTTGAGAAATGTGTAGTTAAAGGATGTACTATGAAGCATAAGTGAAATTAATAAGACAGATGTCTAAAAACTGTATTTCTCTCTAATGTGAGAAACTGAAGTTGTAAATGAGGTCCAGATGTATGATAGGTATTACAAAATAGGAAGAAAATATGCAAAGGGGAAGAGACTCTGAGGGAGGGTCCAGGAAAGTAAAGAAAGCTAAGAAACTATTTGATGGTAAAAAGAAGAAGCAGAAACAAAGCTTATGTTCATAAGGGGTGTGAGGGTGAAGGAAAGGCAGAGGAATGGAAGAAGTAAGAATCAAGATATATCGTGTTACAGGTACAAATTTTCAGTGATGAATGTGATCACAATGTACCAACAAACCTAATAAAGAAAAAAGTAGCCAGCTATCGGTACCTCATATCTCGAACACACTGGCAGACTTTCTCCAGTTAGTGACTATATGGGAACGACATTTAACAAGAACTGTAGAATCTAGACAGTGCCTGAGACCAAAAGACAGATTTCTCTGTGGGAGGAATTTACCACAATGACTCAGCAATATGGGAAATGGAAGCTTCCAGGGTCTTCAAAAGCAAGGAAGTGCTGAGACCAGAGAGCCTGGAGAGCTATGATCACCAGTGGCAAGTCCCATCTTGGAGCACACCCTGTAAGGACACGTGGCACAAGAGGAGCAGCTAGCAAAATCCAAACAGCACTAAGAGTCTAGCTCCTCGCAGGACGCTGATACCATTTTCAGAGACATCGTCATAAGGTGAGCGTTATCAATAGGGAGAGAAGGTGAGAGTACACCCCAATTCTCTCTTGTATATGCAACTTTTCTGTAAATCTAGAAACTGGAAATGTTGTTTTAAAAAACCTGGCAGGCAAGACTGGCTTATGACCCAAATGTGAGCTACTGCTTTAGGTAACAAAGGGTTAGCTCAGTGGTTCCAGCGCCTGCCGCGCAAGCGCAAAGAGCTGAGTTCGATCCCCGGTAACCACATAGAAGGCTGGACGTGGAGACATGCCCACCAACAATCAACACCGCATACCACAATGATGGACGTGGTGGCTCACGCCTGTAATCCCAGCACTCGGGAGGTAGAGACAGGAGGATTGCTGAGTTCGCGGCGACTTGCCTGGGCACCATAGTGAGCTCAGGGCCAGCCTGAACTACAACGCGAGACCCTGTCTCAAAAAGCAAAAAAAAAAAAAAAAAGAAATATCAGAGACACAGGGCAGAGAAGAAGCCTGGATTTCAGCAATGGACAGCAGGTTGAAATTCCCTTTAGCTTTTAGGCGCTGTCCTCTACCATCCAACATTATTCACATTAAAATGGTGCTCATAGACTCACAATGAGACTACTAATAAATATCTTGTCAGCACTCAAGGCAAATCTACACTTTACCTGTAAGGATCATGAGGTGCTGGACGGGTGTGAGAATGGGATAAAGGGTCCTCTCTGGTGGAGAAGTTGGTGGTGTCACCACAATGTCTCCCTCTGGAAATACTACTTTGTGCTTTAGTGAAGATCTAAAGATGCTCTCCTCTGGGATGCTCCGGGCACACTGGAGGTGCACCTGCCCCCAAGGGAACAACAGTACCCCAGCTGTTCCTCCACATCCTGACCATGTGGTTTGCTTTACCACAAACTTCCGTCATGATGTGCAGCTTGCCCACAGACACAAAAAGCAACGAGACAAATCAACCATGGTCTGAAAGGTCTGAAATGGTGAATCAAAATAAACTTATTATAAATTGACCATCTTAGGTGTCTGTAACAGTAAAAGCAAGCTGATTAGCACATTTGCTTGTCCCTAAAGGTCTCAACTCCAAATCCTAGAATAAGTTGGTCAGTTTCTCAGCAGGATAAGTACCAGGGATAAAGGAGAGGCCCGTATGGACTGCCAGGTTCTCTGGGCTCTCCAGCTAAGAATGGCTAGAGTTTTCCTCAGATGTTCCTTGTAAGCCAAGTGTCATGAGGAAGCTCTATCTGAGCACCATGACACAATGCCAGACAGGACCCAGATAAACATCTCAATGCACCATAGGAGTCCAGCCTGTGTAGGCGGAGCTGGGTGAAGACAGAAGACAGCACCACTGGTTTAGAGGACTTACTCCAAGGAAAGCAGATTTGTGGACCAGTCATGGAAAATTGGAAAAAAATCACCTAGAGTAGGGAGTGAGAGAAATCTAGTGAGAGATAAAACAGGGAGACTGGAAAGACAGAGGGAGGCCCAGGCAGTACCTTATGAGTGAGTAAGAAAAGTATCATTCATTATTATTTGCATCTTACATGGATGTAGGATGCCTTTACACTGAAGAAGCTGGGAGCATTACATAATGACATACATAGTGAATATAATGATATATTTTGTTTTTCTAATTTGCAGAGGGCTGTAACATTGATTAGGCCCAAAGCAAGGTGTGAAGTTCACTGCACAATTGACTTGTTTTGAGAAGCGCATCTGGCTGAAGCCTACATGCTCAGGTCAGAGTAACTCATACCCAAATTCTGTTCCCTTCTAACAGGAAGGATAATGTTCTACTGACATCCATACATTCAATCTATTCTGCTCCTAATTTGAGAATGCTTTGTCTTGTCCTTTATGAACCTTGTTTACATCAATTTCCATGGAAACCACAAGCAACTTGCTTTTACCCAGTTGATTGCCAGTGAAATCAGGGCCTAGTATGGGACAACACCGGGGTTGGTTGCACTGCATTGGTCATCCTGGCACCCCGCTTTCTCTGTCGTAGTTCTGTCTGTTACTGTATTTTTTCCTCAGGCCTGTGTCATGCACTGGATAGGTGAGACTGGAGACGTGACTATAGGAGTCCCTGGCACCAATTCCTTTTTGCTAATCTCAAATCCAGACACATAACTAGAAGTTGTAAGCTATCACCATGTGGTCTCATAAAGTAGGTTCCTGAATTTGCTCTGTTTTTCAAAATGAACATATACATTTCTGATTAATATTATCTATTACTTACACAAAGAGGACACTAAAAATGATCCATAATGCCTAACCATCTGATCCTCAAAATGTGGGTATAAAATATATGTATGATAAATATATTTCTAGTAAGTATATCCATCCATGTACACACACGCACTCACCAAAACAGGTGTGTGCTTTACTTAACTTACTATTTTATGCAAGTGTTTTATCCTTTGTTGTTTGTACGGTAGGACTCAGCAAGTACCTCATCCCCTTCTTAATGGGTTTGCACCAAATACCTAACAATGATCAAAACAACCACTGTTCTTGCCAGCCCATTTCTATGCTGGAAAATATTTTTATACAATAAATATTTGAAGGGCATCTCATCTTTTGCATGCATCATAATTCATGTCATCAGCTCTGTAACACTGAACATTTTAATGGTTTCCAAGTTCTGACTAAATACATGCATACATCATGGAAGGAAGCTGGTCCACATATTCCTAATTGAACTTTTCAGATGGAGAAGTCACAAGAGGGTGAAGAGGCACTGCCATAGGGTTAGTCCTGGCATCACAGTGGATAATTGAATGTTTTTCCTCATACACGTTTCATAAATGCCTTTATGGAGTCTCCTTCCCCATGCAAAGAGTTGCCAATATCATGAAAACTCATGAGTACCAGGATGACAATTCCCAGTAATTGTAAAATCTGTTACCAAGGACAGACAGGCTGAGGCCAGCGTGACTTGTCCTTCACAGGTAATCTGCTTCCATCCTGATGTATATACATTGATTTTTATTCTTGGTTCCTTTTTATATATTTTCAGACTTTGTGTGGGCATCAGTTTTGTCTCATGGAAATTCCCTGGAACCTATGAAAATCATTGAATTTCCGGAAATTGTTCTATCATTATTATTATTATTGGAGGGTTGTTGTTATTTAATTGGTTTTAACTTCTACTAGGAAAGCACTCTGGCAGATTTCGGCACTTAAACTTCCACCCTATCATCATAGCTTAGCCTTTAACTCTCATTATTTCCTGAGGGCTTCACAAACTTCTTTTCCATATTCAGGGTCCACAACTTTACACACGCCAAACTATATTCTAATTCTCCTAACACTGTTTCAGTTTTCTTCAGTCCTTTGTCACATCTCAACTCTCTAGATTGTAGTGTTGCCTTCTTAACTTATTATCCTTTTTTATTATCATTCTCCTTTCCTTTTGGATTGAGGTCTTCTTACATTCTATTAAGAATTCCAGTTTGCTAAAAATCTTTGAGAAAGAGCTTCAGGAGCTGGCCTGCTTCACCCTGTCCAGTTGATTTTCTTCCTCCTATCTCCCAAAGGGCACAGATGGTTTCCCATCCTCCAGAATCCTGCTAACTGACCTCTCACATCCTTCTGGTTGATGCAAACTCTGCATCTCCATGGAGTTCACGGAAGAGGGTTAAATATCTTTCCCTCATGCACCAGACCACCTGTGCTTCCTGAGACAGAACCACGGTGGATTAAAGGAAAGCCTGGGTGCATTTGTATTATTGTAGCTATTTTAGATCTAAGATTCCTCCCAGCCGTGGACAGCAGGATATGTATTAACTTTAAGCAGCATTTTACATTTCCAGTTTTTTTGGTGAGGTAGCGATTATTTTATTGGGAAAATGAGAAAAATGTAATCCAAACTGACTATCAAAACAGTAATCCAGGTTGTTTTGGTGCCACATGTCACACTGCAAATAATTACAAATATTGAAATAATGCATTTTACAACTAAGAATAACAAGTCTAAGAAGGGCTGATGACATTCTCATTCTAAAAATTTTTGTTACATTAGACAAGCTAACACTATAGCAGTGAAGAAGGTAGTTGAAGGAGAATATACTATGGAAGAAAATACTCATCCTTAGGATAATAGACTTCAGTAAACTTGACTTTTATGCTAAAATGTCATGGAGAAACAATGTATAGAGGAATCCCAGTTCTGTCAATGACCCACAAGTCTTTGTTTTTACCCTTTTTGAGTCCTTTGTACCTTATCCGAGAAAAACTTTACTAAATCAGGTACGGTGACCCATGTCAGTACTCCAAGCATTTGAAGTTTGACCTGAGCCTGGGCAACTTAAAACTTAGCAAGACCCTATCTCAAAATTTGTTTTAAAAAATGAGGGCACCTGGAGATGTGCTAAGTGTGAAGTTCATGAATTCATTCAGTAGTTCATCACTTTTTTAAACTACCAGAAATGCTTTGACTCTGTGATCTCTGAAGTCTCACCCCACCAACTTTCCCCCCCCCACATCGGCCATTGCTAAGCACCACCTACTGAAAGAATGGGCATCCCTTCTGCTGTTTCACAGCTAAGTTGTGCTTTTTTTTTCTAGAAAACCAGCTTTTGCTTTAAAGTCCTTTATCAGGTTCAGGATTTATCAAAAGCATTGCTGCGTGGATACAGCTGGGTGATCACATAGGAAATTAGTTCCCAGCGAACCCATTTCTCCACATGGCATTCACCATCCTACAGATCCGCAGAGCTCCTGCCATGATTCAACTCCCCACAGCCTCATGTCTGAAAAATGGAAAAAGCAAGCAGGTAATGTAGCTAATACTCTGAATTGCATTCAAGAGATTATATAATATTAGTGTTTTACATGCCATTGCATGAGTATTAGAGCACTTCAAAGTTTCAAATACTTTTTCCCAGTTGGCTCTAAAAGAGAGAAATTCACAGATAGAAGAAAGAACAAAAAATCCTTAACATAAAACCAACCTTTCCAACTACTCCATTAAATATAATTCATTACATAAAGCCACACGCAAGGCTGTCAAATACACCAGCAGCAAGTGCTCTGATTTCAAACAGCTCTGAATAAGATAACGGTGTCAGCACAAAGAGGCACTCCTAACCTATGGCCTGCCAGACCTTGTCATCCATTCTAGGCCTCCGCTGTTGCTTTACGGGTCTGTTTGCACACTTTACTCTTTCATTTAGGTATAAATCCTGGCATCCTGTTTGCCTTTCACTGTTCAGCATTTGTCACTGCTTCTGCCACCACTTATCAAAGCAGCGACTGAGTTGGCAAAAGAGTGCCAAGGATTGATAAAGTCTACATAAGGAAAGACTTGCACCAAGTTTATTTTTCATGTTTACGAAAAGCAAAGTTACAGCCGTGATATTCTTTGACTGCACCAGAGGAGCTTAGGTACATGACAGCAAAGAAGACATTAGTCAATTTACGGGGTACATGTTGGGCTAGAATATTCCAATTATGTCAAAGTTACAGCAAATCGACAAAGCTAAAAATGATTATGTCATGTTCCTACTCATTTCTGCCTAGTCTTGATGATTCTTTTCTCCTTAACTACAGGGAGCCTGACAAGAGGAAATGATAGAAATGATTAAATATTTGGAGAGTTGGTGAAGTGGAACAAATGCTTATGGAAAATTAACTAGCAATTCAAAGAGATTTATAAATGCCAGACATGGGAATGAGATGATGAGCAAAGTTCTAACCAGGGAGCGTGTGGTGCAGGCTGAATTGAAGGTAGAAGCTCACCCAGAACTAATTTGCTGGATTTGTCATGTGTCCTGATGCACTAGAACTACTCGCTCTCTTCTTCACTTCAAGTTATCATTCAAACCATTATTCTCCAAGTAGTACAGCCCCCTTATAGAAGGCAAAATATCCTTGTCCATTTAACTAACTGCATTAAGTTGCACAGAATCAAGACTTTTTAGCAAGTGTTTTTTTACATATCACTAACAGTACATTGTTCAATAAAAGTAATACTTTTTATTTTAAAGTTACACTATAACATCTTGTTATTCAGAAATATATGTTCAATAATACTAAAATTGTAAATGTAAATCATCTAAGAATATAAAGGTCCTGAAGCAGAATACAGGTTGATATGGATTAAATTTTGTTAAGACCACTGGAAGCATCATAGCAAAGACAAAATAATCTAAGCGAAAATATTAATAAATTGAACTATTAAAATTAGTTTTTAATCAAAACTGAATACAAATTAAAAAGCATACAATATATAGTACAGTAACCATGATGATGAGAAATGGCTAATTTTGTCTCACTATGTAGTATCCATCTCCATAGATGGACCAGTCCATAGATACACCAGTCCAGGCCTCTCACACCTCACCTGCACTATCAAAGCTGCTCACCTGACCCTTCCCAGCATCACCTCTGGCCACAAAATTCTTTTTTTCTTTTTTTGAGACAGGGTCTCGCTTTGTAGTTCAGGCTGGCCCTCAGCTCACTATGGAGCCCAGGCAGTCCTCTATCTTAGCAATCCTCCTGCCTCTGCCTCCCAAGTGCTGGGATTACAGGCATGAGCCACCACACTGGTCACCGTGGTATGTGGTGTTGATTGCTGGTGGGCATGAGTCACCACGTCCAGCATTGTATGTGGTTACCAGGATCGAACTCAGGACCTTGTGCTTGCGAGGCAGGCACTAGAACCACTGAGCTAAATCTCTGGCCCAACCATAAAATTCTTTAACACCTTCTTATTGCGCAGACATAGGACAACATCTCTAGATGGGTCTGTAGGGCCTCAGATGCACTGGCTCTTATGTTCACATGTATCACTTTCTCCTCAGCTTATCATAATTCCAACTGTCAAAAGTTGCTTCAATATAATAAGCCTTTTCCTTTTTCCTGCTGTTAATTATACCAAAAGCACATCCTTTAGCTTCTGCACCCAGCTGGCTGTTTTACCTCAGGATTTCAACCTATGGACAATTACCTTAGGAATCTTTTCCCTTCTCATGCAATCAAAGGAAAATCTTCCCACCCAAGTATATCCATCTCACCACAGCCAAAATAAGCTTTGATATTTGTACTTATACTCTTCCTTAGTGTCTAAAGGACTGCAAGCTCTTTGGTGGGTTAGAGAGAGTCTGTTCTCGTTTTGCTTAGCATCCTCTCTGTGGTCCTGAGCATATCAGCATGCGCAGACTTCTCAGCATTTCTGAATGAACAATCTCATCAACATCATCATTGTCTTCGTCACCACAGAATACAGGTTAATTGTGGTACAGTCACTTTTCCAAAATGCTCCCCTATGACCCCTCTTACACCACAGACATCTCCATCTTTTAAAGTATGCACAGTACCTTGGTATGGCCTGATTAGAAAGGTTCTTATACAGTAATTAGAGGATATCAGGTGCAGCACGGGGCCTCCCATGATCTCTATATGCCCTTGACTGAATCATCCAACTGTTGGGTCTCCAAGATAAAGGAGCTGCCCAGCAGCACAGGCCTGTGTCTGCTGCAATCGTTACAGAAAGTAAGCGTGTGCAGTGACTGGCCCCCTGTTCACCTCTGTCCCCTAATGCTCGCCCGTCAATATTTTGACTGTCTCACCCAGTTACAGCAGAGAGAAATTACTTCAAATAGAGAACAGTGCCTGGGGAATGGTAGTGTGGGTAAAGGAAAGGGCTAAAAGGAAAGTTGCTGCCATTCATGCTGTTAACAGGATTCAGTAATCTATGCTTCTCAACAGGTTCTTTCGAACCCGACATTGACTACACAGGTTGGGTTTGGCCCAGTGTTTGCCTCATATCCTGTACATAGCCTGTGCTATGGATATTGAGAGTACTTATTTCCTATAAGAAAAACTAAACTCAGAGGCCACCCTAGCTCACAGAGGTCACCCACACAGTAGGGTTAGGGGACGACAAGAGGAAGACCTAAAAACCAGGTCTGCTCTGAAGTCCTCAGTCCTCCACTGAATCTCAAAGCCAGAAACCTGGTCTCCAGAGCACACTGTCAACCTCTCAGAGCTGCTGGAAGTCAGACAATGTTATGGAGACAATAAAACCCACGAATATGCCCTGTAATATCAAGAAAACAGCTTGAGACAGAAAAAAATCTCTCCCCAAGACTCTAAAGATTAATCCTATGTATCGTCCCTAAGCCTTCACATCAACAGGGGGAGGATTGCAAAGAAACTTTAGCGTGTGATCGATGTCTTGTAAAATTTACAATATCCAATGCAGCTAATACCAAGCTGGTGGCTTGTAGGCCAGATGAGCTGTGTGGAGCACCAAGTTCATAACAGAATCATTGATTTTCAAGGCCCTGGAGCTCAGAGAGCATTCCAGGTGTGGTTGCTCCATGTTGATGAAAATATATAGATTTTTCTCTTACAAATAAACCAACACATGGTATTGGAAAATGTCTTCAAATTAAGAACCATGCAGTTTATCAAATGTACAGTGTAAAATGAATTTATAATGTTCAGTGACATAAACTGAAGGTTCAGTCCAAATCCGGATGTACTATAATGTATGAGAGAATTATTATTTCCCAAATAATATGAAATATATAGTATCATTTGCTGAAAAAAATCTGTGTCTAAGGACTTTTTCTCACATCCAAATATCTCTTACATCCTTCACTTTTGTGAATTTAAAAACCAGTGACTCTTTTTTGGGAGGAGAATAACCCAATAAATAAAATAATCACCCCAGTGAATTAACAAATATGTATAATGTATGTACACATCTATATATTTAGAATTTCTATATAGGATTAAACCCAAGATATTACATGATTTGTGTGCACAAATTAGGAACCTATTCACATTGCACAGACTGGATGTCCAGTTGGAACATAGCTATTGTGATACTTCTCATATGCCTAGACATCTTTTAGCTTTTATAACCTTCTCAGTAATGCTGAAAGAGAGGTTTTACAATATGGCATCTTATTGTATTGCTGGAAGAGGGAACTGAACCTTCATTGTGTATACCCTGCAACTTCTAAATTAAAACAGACTGAAAGTTAGCCTCAGCTCTGACTCTTCAGTTGTATGCGTACATGAGATATTACCCTATGTTAATATCATAATTAGCTGAGGCAAAATAGGCTTTAAATATATATGTAGCAGATTAAAATGTTGTCATGAACAGAACTCATGAGACCTCTTAGTTGTTTTGAAATCATTCTCTTCAAAAATAGCTAAAAATAGGGCCGGAGGGTTAGCTCAGTGGTTCCAGCGCCTGCCTCGCAAGCGCAAGGACCGGAGTTCGATCCCCGGTTACCACATATAATGCTGGGCGTGGTGGCTCACGCCTGTAATCCCAGCACTCGGGAGGCAGAGACAGGAGGATTGCTGAGTTCGCGGCGGCTTGCCTGGGCACCATAGTGAGCTCAGGGCCAGCCTGAACTACAAAGCAAGACCCTGTCTCCAAAAAGCAAAAAAAAAAAAAAAATAGCTAAAAATATCAGATGATGTAGTATTTAGAGGGGAAAAAAAAAACAAAGTTGAACATATGAACAAACAAAAAATAAATTTCCCTGGTCTTCTCCTGCAGAAGAAAATTGCATTTTAAGATTTAAAGATCTATTCAAGCAGAAAGACATCTCACACCGAACACAGGCTTGGTGGGTAGAAAACAATTTGCAAGAGCTTATGCAAGGGCAGAGATCTGCCCCATGGACTGAGGCTTGAGGTGTTTGCTAGCATCTGATGCAGAGCAAAGGCGATCGATGCACTGGACACACACTTCCCTTTCCTGCTAGGTCAGCACCGGGGTGGCTTCCGTGGCCAGCCCTCCAGGCCAAAAGGAGGTAGGTGGGGAACACGGCTGATGCAGGCTACTTTAGCCACGGTTTAATCAACCGACACAGGAATGCAGCCAGGAGATAAATGCAATAAAAGAAGCTGCTTTTTCCTCAAGTGATTCCCCATTGCTCTTTTCTGACGTGCTTTTCCACCTTTATAGGGCTGCCCAGTCCCTTCCAAGGTTTCTCCCATGGTTTTTGCCAATCTCTCCAACTTTTTGGACTCATCTGCACAACCAAATATGGTCCTCACAGGACTGTTTGTGATATCCCGTGGCTCTTTGAGAATTCCTTCATTCACTGCATCCTTTGTTCTTCCTGTTTCCCAGACTGGGTGATCGCACCTGACCTACTGCAAAGCATGCTGTTTCTTTCCCTTGCCCATTCCACTGTTGAGCCCACTTAGGCGACTTCTCATTTCAATTGCTGTGCTTCTCAACTCGGTTATTTCTATCTGCTTTTCTTTTATAACGCATGCTACTAATATTCTTAATCAATTGAGACACTGCCCACATATTTTCCTCAGTTCTTTAAACATATCTCAATTTAGATCTTTGGATATTTTAAAACTAGCTGATGTAAAGTCTTCTCCTAGCAAGTTACATATCTGGATTCCACAAAGATCATTTCTACTGTTGACTTATTTTCCTATGTATGGGTCATAGATTGTTTTTACTTTTGTCTTATGAAAGAGGAAAACTGGTCATTTATAATAAAATGTAATATAGCAACTCTAAAAGTCAGACTTTTCTTCCCATGTTTGGTATACTTGCTGACATCTGAGGTTATCATCTATTTAATAATTTTTCTAAGCTAATGTAGAAAATCTGTAACTTTGACATATGTGATCATAGAAGCCCCTATGATTTGCAGAGATGTGCCAAATGATTTGTAGAGCTGTCTTTAGACAGAATGCTTTTTAGAGATTTCTTGGGCTAATAAATGTCTCCTTTTGTGTGAAACTGTTTGGACTCACCTTGAATATTCAGCCAGATAGTTTACAACCCTGCTGTAGCCTTTATTTCCTGGTTGTTCAGAGCCTTAGGGTGAGTTAGAAGTGAGAGTTTAAGGACTTCTACATTTTTTATGAGCATGTGTATGGCCTTCGGCTGCACACACCCCTATGAATGCATACAGTTTTCTAGACTCCTAAGCTTTTCAAAATCCCTGTATCTGAATCACTCCATTTCCCAACGGTATAGAGAACACCCGAGGCTGGGTAACTTCTGAAGAAAAGAGGTGTATTTTACTCACATGTTTGGAAACAGCATAGCATCAGCTATGGCAAGAGCCCTGTAGCTACATCATACCCAGTGGATGGCATCACAGTGATCGCGGTGAGCCCACTGAGATGTGAGGGATCACAAGGTGACACAGCAAGCCAGAGAGCAAGGAGGGACCAGAGTCAGTCTTTCCTAGCTCATTCTCAGAGAATAAACTGGGACGCCACAAGAACTCCTGAGTCCCTTCCTAGAGTCATGCCCTCCTGGCCCAGCCACCATGCACAAAGCCCTGCCCACCTCCTCAGAGTACCCCTACTTAACACTGCCACCTTGGAGACCCAACTTCCAACTTGAGAACCACTGAACACACACATACCACATCCAGATTACGGCTACATCTCATTTCTCAGCTTTTCTTATAGCTATTTGATAATTTATCATGTGTCTCTATTGATATCCATTATCCCAGATAGCTATGCCATTAAGATATTTGACAAACAAACTCTGGGGAGAAGAGGTTATGGCAGAGTAAATAAAAGCAGGCAATAGGTGAGAAATGTCCAGGTCAATAAAATGGCCACTTTGGAGCAGTATGAAACTTGGGAACAGTTCCAAATCTGTTCTGTGTTTTCAGTGGCCAAGGTTTTGACTCTCTTGATCAGTGTTCTCTAGACGACCTTGTATATAATTGCTTGTATATAAGTATCCGGAAGGATATATTAGAGCTATACGATAAAAGTCAGAAGACTCCTCCTGCCTCTTTCAATGGCCGTCTGCATGCTGGAGAACCAGATGATCAAACCGGGAAGCTGGAAGTTACTAAATGAGAGAGATCAGGGATGCACACAGTCAGAGTAAATATTTGGAAGCTCTTGCAGAGTTGCTATTGTGACTCCATGTGAAAGGCTAAAGAAGATGGAATCTGAAATCCACAGCCAATGAGAGTAGTAAAAGACATCCCCTGAAACGGAATGAAAATTGGGGGCGGGGGGGGAGGAGATAGGGTCTTGCTTTGTAGTTCAGGCTGGCCCTAAATTCACTATGTAGCCCAGGCAAGCCTCGAACTCAGCAATCTTCCTGCCTCTGCCTCCAGAGTGTTGAGATTGCAGGCATGAGCCACCACGGCCGGCATTGTGGTGCATGCTACTGACTGCTGGTGGGTGTGAGTCTCCACACCCAGTATTTTTGTATGTGGTTACTGGGAATCGAACCCAGGGACCTTGCACTTGCTAGGCAGGTGCCGGAACCACTGAGCTAAATCTCCAGCCCCAGAATGAAACTTATTTTTTTTAGTTTAGTTTTATCTTTATTGGTACATTGAATATACATATCATAATCACACTCAATATTGGAAATTTGTACCAGTATATCACACAATTTAATTCTTGTTTTTTCCCATTTCCCTACTCACCCCACAACCCCCTAAATACGTAAGCTTTGTTTCCCTTTTTCCATTACCATCGCAGAATGAAACATTTTTGAAGGAATTTAAGTTCTTCCTCCTCCTTCTCTTGCCTTCTACCCGGACTGCAAGGGTCTGGAAGGGTGCCACCCACATCAGGGCAGATCTCCCAATCAGATTTCTGGCCCACATGCTAATAGCGTCTGGACACTCCCACAGACACCCGGAAGCACACTTTTCTAATCTGCCAGGGGCCTCTCAGCCAGCTGAGTTGATAATCACCAGTGAATTCGCATGTGGGCTATTATTTCTCGAATCCACCACTGAGTAAGGGAGCAGGCATGGTGCTAGAATAATTCACAAATCTATAAAGTTTACTTTTTTTCCTCCAAGATCCACTGATTATTCTTAATGAAATGATCTATAGATTTCCAGAACTTTTTGGTGAGTTTCTAAAATTTGGAGAAACTTGATGCTGACAATTTTTGTCAGCTGGTTTACTACTTTAGTGGGAGGGGTGAGTTTTTTTTAACATCTTTACTCTAACTTTACATCAGACTGATGTACACCACGAGTGCGTACCTTTAATACTCATTTAAAACATTTGATTTACTAAACCATGATTTATCACTGTCTGTTAAAAAATGGGATTTTAGAATTTAGATCCAACCACTATTACATCATTTTTTTTTCTTTTGGTAGCTAAGATTGAGGCTAGGTCCTCCACAGTGATCTACATACCCAGCCCAGATAGACAGACAGAGATAAAGAAATGAGAGTCTCACTAATTTGTCCTGGTGAGACTCGCACTTATGATTCTCCTGACTCAGCCTTCCTAATTTTATATTTTCTAATTTTTCCAACTGATGTCTTTCACTTTCATTGATAAAAAAGAGTTCAAAATCTTTCATTACTTTATAAAAGGTTTTGGGCATCACAGCAGCCTTTGACTAATTAAAACAGGTAACCTTAGCCTGCTGCATACCTTCTAAGTTAAAACATCTGGATTTCTTTTTTTTTTTTTTTTTTTTTTTTGAGACAGGGTCTCACTTTGTAGTTCAGGGTGGCCCTGAGCTCACTATGTAGCCCAGGCAAGCCTCGAACTCAGCAATCCTCCTGCCTCTGCCTCCCGAGTGATGGGATTACAGGCGTGAGCCACCACGCCCGGCACTGTGGTTTGTGGTATTGATGGCTGGTGGGCGTAGTCTCCACGCCCAGCATTGTATGTGGTTCCCAGGGATTGAACTCAGGACCTTGCGCTTGCGAGGCAGGCGCCAGAACCACTGAGCTAACCCTCCGGCTCTGGATTTCTATTTGTACAAGCCTTACAAGTGAGACTGACACATAATGGGTTTATAAAATTACTCCTTTTTAACTTTTATTTTTATAGTACATGTTTGCAGTACATAAAGGTCACATTCACCTGAGCAATTTGATACAACATGAATTAATAGAGCTCTGGTATATGTCTGTGTGATGAATAATGCAAGGACATATAGTAGAGAAGTCTTAAAACATGATTCTTAGTCACCATTTGCTCTTTGTGACTTTGCCAAAATTGGATAATAATTGTCTTTTTCTTTGGATTTGAAAGGATCGTCTACTGTCTAAAAGTCAAATATCATGACTGTGACACTGGCTAAATGGCTCACAACCAGCAAAGACTGAGGAGTTTCAGTGACTGATGGAATAAAAGGATGACATTTGTCTTTTCAGGGTTTACAAAATGAACTCCCAGTAGCTTTACTATTCAGTGATTTTTCTCTCTCTTAACTCTTACAGGACTTCTGCCTAATGACTCATGTGACACTTGATATTTTTGTGAATTTGTCTTATCAGTTAATCTTTTTCCTTGAAATTATATGGTGATATTCCCTGCGAGACTAGAATCATGTATTATATTCACTAGTACCCCCTTTTGTGCCTCAGCAGAAAATTACACGCAGATATTACTCAAACATTGCTTGACTCAATGAAAACAGATTCAATTCAAGGAATATCTATCTTTGGGCCACAAACTATTATTCATCAAGGTAATAGTCTTCATAAAGTCATATTTATGAAACACTTTATAGCAAAAGGATAAATTGAATAAAACATACCTCATCATAGAATATATCCAGATATGCTTCAATCTGTAGAATACACAGGTAATGAATCTTAAAACGTATATGGATAGTTAATGTATGTCCTGTACCTGTATTTTAGTCACCTCATGTAGAAGCAAATCCCTGGGATTTTATTCATTCCCTCCCCATTCCTTACTTCTTAAGAGACACTTGACTAGAATTGTATCTAGATGAGAGCCTATCAGAAACATCCTAATAATTACATTAGACTTCAGAGGGTAGAGTGTCATTTGTATTTATTAATACTAATATCTTTATTTTAATCTCTGCCAGCATTTTGTCCTTTCACAGCCACATAGGGTCAAGTATGTTCAAGTTGCTTTTTTCATAATAGCATAAAAGGCAATGAACAGCTTAAAGCTTAACAATTCAAGTTGCACCAATGAAAACTTTAAAATTGAATGGTATACTTCTCAGGAAAGATCTGTGCATAAAAAAATAATAATAATCACAAGGTTATTTTGTGAGAGAACATCTCTGGCATGGTTCCCAAGACTGTAAATCACAGGACCTAAGATAGGGAAAGAGAGGGTGTATGTGACAACACCCCTTTAGGGAAGGTGCCCTGGGAAGAAGGGCCGCCCCATGGCGGATCGTGACACCTTCCAAAAGCCAAACCCCTCCGCTGCCTCCGGAAATCCAGCTGCTGTAAGGACTGATGTGTCAGGAATAAAAACAAAAGGGCTGCTCGGGCTTGTGCCCACCAAACATCTCCCCACTGTACGAACATCAAGAGTAAGCAGGGAGAGGCAGAGAGGCCCTCTGCTCTGAAGCTTCGTGGAGGGCGGCACAGATGCGAAGCACGTGAGCAGGGAACTGCAGCTGCAAGGACACGGTGGCTCCGATGCCTGGGGATGGGCAGCCATCAGGAGAAGCCCTTGACGTCCCAGGAGGCGCAGCGGATAGGGCACTGTCAGCGGCACAGAGAGCTCTACTTGAGCCCACAGGAGTATCCTCTCCTTATTTCCAAAAGCTTTGTTTCCATTTTTCTATCCTGTCTCTTTTTTATTTTTTTTCCTTCCTTTGAACCCTGTAGGTCCCTATGTTTAAGTATTTACAAAACGCTGTTAATGCTGAATTTTATGTCCAATATTAAATGACACATTACTGTGTCTTAAATGGTACCTATATCTAGGAAAGATGACATCAAAAAATACATCTTCATGGACTATGAAAGCGTAGTTTTTCACTTTACTGCCAAGTTTATTAATTTTTAAAATAAAAATGTTTCACTTAAGAGAAGTATAAATTACTAACATTATGTACATAATTTTGAGCTTACTTTTGTAATGATCTTGACAGTAGATGACAGCTTGTATCAACCAGGATCATTTTCATGTACATATATAGATCATATTGAATCTGTCTGCTTTGTCAAAAGAAAGCATGCAGATTCCTCTTACCAAATAAATACAGCAGAAAATGAAAAGGAAAATCTTGGTGCCATGAGATCCTCTGCACCATCATGGAATTGGACACAAAGATTATCTATAGAGGAGACAATATTAAAAAGCATTATACTGCACAATAGATTTCATCTCAATTGTTCTTCAGATGAGGATCAAATAGAAACATTGTTCTCAAGGGACCTGGGAGCCACCACTTATATGCTATGGCCAAGTCCACTATTTTAGGGTCACAAACAAATCCCCTAATTTAAAATAAGGGGCTCTGACATTTTAGCATTGGTCAAGTTTGAAATCACATTTTTGCATAAAACATATATTTCACTGTTTTTAATGCTTGCAGATTTTGCTGCAGTGACAAACTACAAATCATTTAAGTGTAACAGATTCACAGTAGCAGTTTCTATGCCATGGATCACTCTTGCATTCTGTGACCTTTCTGAAATCATGTATTAGTTTGAGAAAGTTTTTGTGGATTAGGGGGATTTTCTATGTAGGTACCTTGTGAGTTGCAAGCACAGTTTAATCTTTCCTTTCAGATCTGTGTGGCTTTTACAGTTTCTTATCTGATTGCAGGGACTAAAATTTCCACATTACGTTAATAAGAAATGTCTTATTTGGTTACATCTTCGCCTTTTTCCTTAGCTGAAGGAAAAAGCATCCCATTTTTCATCAGGAAGCATGGAAGTTTTTATACTCTATTTATCAGTTTAAGGAGTTTCCTTCTCCTCTTGGTTTGCTGAGAGTTTGTCATAATGATCGTTGTTGGATTTTTGTCCTATGAGTCTTCTGTTATGATCATATTTTAGTAACCTGTTGATGTGATTAATATGTGGATGTTGATCTAATCATGCATTCCTGCAATGAGCCTTACTTACAATGTATAGTTTTTGTACAGTTTATATTAAAGGGATATGATATTTATACACATAGTGAAACGATGCTATAGTTAAGCAAGTTAACATTTACCATCTCATACCACTACTTTTGTATATGGTAAATGTTCTACAACTTACACTTATCAAATTTTCTATAAACATTACTGGATGTATTTACCATTGTTTTGCTGAAAATTTTCATATCTATGTTCATGATAAAAGTTTACATTTATCACACTGTATTTTTCTATCAATACATACTAAAAGCAAGAAAGTACAGAAGGTACTTTTACTCCAAAAGTTGAAAATCAGCAGGCTAACCAATCATTAAAATACTTTCACTTTTACAAAACCATAATACAGTATGCAGGTTCCTCAAAAAGAGGCTGGAAGGAGGAAAAGGAGAAGGAGGATGGAGACAGAATAGTCAACAATTACAAAGTTACAGTTCGATAGAAGCAGGAAATCTTGTTGTGTGTATTCATTGCACACAGGGTAGAGTGGCTACAGATAATGCTAATGTATTATTGTACATTTCAAAAAGCTAAAAGATTTTAAATTTCTCTGAACAAAGAAGTGGTAAATATTTGATTTGCTGAATATGCTAATTACACATGTATTTGTATAGCAAAATGTAATATCCCATAAATTTCTATGATTATTATTAATTTTTTTAAAACACTTGTGTAATTAATACCCTGAAACACAGTGAATCAAGAAGTGGAGTTCAACATGGTATAAACACCAGGATCTCAAATCCATTAACATATCTTCAAAGAAATCCAAGAGATAATTTATCAAAATGTCAAAACATGAGGATTATAGGGAGGGCAGGGGAAAGAGAAAAAATGGGAATTGAGATGTGTCATCTACAGATACAAATTCTCAATGTTGAACATGATCATAATGTATTTATAAAATGTACCAATAATATCAATTTTTTAAATGCCAAAACAAAATGTACTAATGAGCAATATATTGATTTATACATAATTATGATTTATGAAAGATAGCTTTATATGAAGGGGAAAAATTATTATATAAATAATAAAATAAATGTAGGGAGAGGGATTTTTATGAGTAATTAGCTAAGGTTAAAATAGTAAAAGAATACCACCTAACACTAATATGTGTCTGCAGTTAAAATTCAATTTTTAAAGTCTATCAATTTATTTGATTTCACTTTGTTTTTGCCAAATTCAAGTGAGAAATTGAGCTTAATACTTATATTCCTAAATAATATACATAATAATATGGCCCCAGTGTTATAAAAAGCCCTTCTTCTTCCCTTCCTCTGTCCTTCCAGCCCATGTTCCCATTCCTGTTCTGTGGAGACATGTGGAAGAGAATATTCAGAAGATGATAATGATTTCTTAGGAATGAGTTTTGGATGAATGTTTAGTTGCTTCTTCAAAAATTTTTGCAGTAATTTTTCACTTCCACAAAAACAAGAGAACTTATTGTTTCTTAAAATAGAGGAAGAAAAGCAAAACATTTATGAACATAGGTATCAATTGTCCACCAACATGATTCCTTATATTTTCTATGATGGCATCCAACAATGACACAATTAATTTAATTCAGCAACTCTGTATTGTGTTCCTATAATCACAGAAATGTCTTACAAAACAATAAGACCTCACATCTTCTGGGAAAACAAAGTACACACTTCAGTTAGAATATTTTGAAGAACAGTTTTTATTTTCCATTAAAGAAAAATTGGTTCAAATCACAAAGCTTAGCCAGATTTCATGCAGAACACAGAGGCAGGGTGATTCAGAATTATAACTTTTGGTATTAAGTGGATTAATATAAACTCTTCATTTTAAGCTTTGACTTGTAAGCTTACTGGTATTCATGCTTGAGCTACACGAGATGAGATAAAGGAAAGGACACAGCCAACTCTTCAGGGAATGATCGCGACAGCATCCGGTGTCAGAAAACCCATGTCCGGCAGTGCTTTATATGGCAGCATTTAAATAATCACAACAGTAAAATCAAAATACAGTATACACCGGCCTTTACTCCTTACTCATACTGCTTACTTCACTAAGAATATAGAATGTTACCTTTATCTCTTGGAGACAATAATGTAGAGAAATTAGCAGCCACATAGAAAGACACACATAGTTAATTTCAACATTAAATTAAAACAGGACCTCCAATGCCACAATCAATGAGTGTATGGTACTTATATAACATTAAATTAAAACAATGAGTTCCAAAATTCACACAGGACAATTTTGAACACTGTTTTTACCTTTTGTGTTTTGGAGGAACCAAGGGAATGCACAGCTGCTCTTTCTCCAAGCTGTTCTATTCTTTCGAACAAACACTGATAGCTCTGAAATCCATATAGGCAAGTGCGCAAACCCCTCCACGCTCTTAAACTTTTATGGTTAAGGTAATGTAATAATTGATGGTATGAATCTGATCCATGTAAATAATAAAAATCTAAGGGATTTAAGTCCTATGTCAACTAATTTTTCTCATAGAACCATAGAAGTTGACGTTTGTAAAGGCCCAACCTATCAACCTGAACAGTTTCCAACTCTGGAAGTGCAGGTAGAGACTGTAAAACTCACATTCACAAACACACACACACACACACACAAAACCCCTGGGATCTACCTTCACTTTCTAACCAATAATTCAGCTGTTGTTTCTCTACATGTGGACTAGCAATGTGAACAACACCGAACAGCAGGCTAGCTGTGCGCACTCCAGACTGCCAGGAGGAAAAGCCTGAGGGGTGTATCAGAAGTCCGTGCTAACCAGCCCTTTCTGTAATTTTGATGTTCTATAAAGTTTGAGGAGCTCTACTGAAAGGAGAAAACAGACCTTGGGACCATTGTAAAACAGCTCGTTCAAAGGCAGTCAGTCTAGAATTCATTTACCATTTCCAGATTTTTCCTCCATAGAGGAAAATACAAAAACAGGACCCTAAGAGCAAATTTCCAACAGGGTTTGGACCATATAAGTATCCTTATGTCCACTCTCCTTTCTACAAAGAGAAATTTACAGCTACTCAGCAATGTTCATAGAAACTTTGCATTTATATTCTTTTTTTTTTTTTTTTTTTTTTTTTTTTTTTTTTTTTTTTTTTTTTTTTTTTTTTTTTTTTTTTTTTTTTTTTTTTTTTTTTTTTTTTTTTTTTTTTTTTTTTTTTTTGCTTTTTGGAGATAGGGTCTCGCTTTGTAGTTCAGGCTGGCCCTGAGCTCACTATGGTGCCCAGGCAAGCCGCCGCAAACTCAGCAATCCTCCTGTCTCTGCCTCCCGAGTGCTGGGATGACAGGCATGAGCCACCACGCCCAGCATTATATGTGGTAACCGGGGATCGAACTCAGGTCCTTGCGCTTGCGAGGCAGGCGCCGGAACCACTGAGCTAACCCCCCGGCCCAGCATTTATATTCTTTTGTTGACTTTCCAGCTCTGTGTGATAGATGGACAGTATAACATGACCCTAGAAAACCAAAATATGGAAAAATAACACATATTCATTTCTGGCTTATGAATATGGCCAGATTATAATCTGATTTTATTTCAGGAGAAATATCAAGCTTAATTCATTTTCCATATTAGCCCTCTTAGAAAAATGCCTCAAACCCTACACCCTGTTTATTCCAGTTCATGTCTGCCAGGTAAAAGTCCTTCTGCAGCCTATGAGCCTGTGGGAAACTAAAAAATAATATGCCTAAAGATGATGCTAAACTCCCTTTTTCTCTGGATCCTGAAATCAATCTCATTAGCTATTTCTACGTAGCAACATTCTTTGCAAAACAAAAATCACATGCTTTCAGTTTTTAAAGCACTTCCTCATAGTCAAAGCTAAATGCCCCTGAAAATACATTGCAAATGAGTATTGATTCCTTCCTAACAAGATGGGAGGGCAAAAAAAAAAAAAAAAAAAAGATGGGAGGATCTCCACTAGAAACCAACTCCTCTTCCTGTTCTGCTTTCTAGGAACTTGCTGTTTCTAAATGGGAAGTTTGTTTACCCAGTAACACCTGCATTGCCAGATTCAATCACAGGACACTCAATCTGCATTCTGATTTAGAGTCTTCTCTCCTTGTTAAGCATCCTCAAAGCCCACCTACAAGTATTCTCACTCTGTGATGTGTTAGGAAGAGTTCCAGCCTAAGGTTGAAGGAAACTTAACTCACTTGCCTAAGTCTCTTTAGCAAGGTAGATGCACAGCTGGGTCACTACTTTGGGGAGCCATCCAGAGAACAGGCTGTTCTAGCCAGAATCTGGTTCTGTAGTTGGGATTCCTCTCACGCTGTTAGCGAAAGTAAACCACTGCATCCGGCCACTTCACAAGTAACAACACAGGGAAATGAATCCTCAGAGAAGTGGCATTCCTCGGCCCCAGTGCCCTAGCGAAGGCCCTCATGGTGATCATGCCAGGCTTGGCCATCCTGCCATGTGGCTGAAGAAAACAGCCACCTGTGACCTGCTTTAGAAAATAATTCACTCATGAAGCTTATATTCCTCACACTTTGCTATCTTTTTAAAGTACTAGTAAGACAGCCAGGATAAGCCTAAATTCAGGCAAAATAATGAGGGTATGAGGGTGTGGGCCAAGCTTTTTAAACTCCTTGGCACTGACAGAAACTGGAAGCCCTATGCATGGAAAGGTGACTCACTGTACAAAAAGAGCAGGGAGGAATAATAAAAGGCAATGCATAAGAAACAGTCCATGAAAGAGCGACCAGAAAAACTTCAACACCACGGAGGATGATGCACTTCCTGCATGAGTCGTTCTGTAACTAGTTTTCACAAATATTCCACAGACATCCAAATGCCCACTGAAGCAGATACCATCTGTCTGGATCGGAGGACAGGAGCCTAGAAGCTGCTTGTGTCCATCCAGTTTCTAGGTCCCTTTTCTGTCAACAGCCCTCACCGGAAGTTCACAGAGAAGCCCTAAGGCCCAAGAAGCAGCTCCTGGAAGCCCATATAAAACAGTATTCTCTGCTCTCCTAAACAATTCAGTGATCCACTTCAAACTTCACATACACCCATAACATCCTGAAGGCCTAAGTGCCATCTTTGCCACCTTTCAGAAGTTCCCCGATTAACACAGACTCCAATTACTAGAAAACCTCTTCTCTTGTGGCTTGCATCAGTATGGAGGCCACACAAAACAGATGTGCCTGCTGTCTCCTATCTACACCTGTGTGCCTGGAGCTCTGAAAAAATACTACCTGACTCCCCAGGTCACGCACAGTCCACCCTACTTCAGCCCCAGCCACAGAGCCACTCACAATGTGACATGCAGATTGATTGACCAAACTACTCCCATTGAAGGACACAGAAAGAACTGCAGGTATCTTTAGAACAAAGACACATCACTGGTCGGGGTTTTAATAATCACCTTGTAATGCACTGAAACACTACTGTAATGTAGCGACCCACATAAATGTAGCGACTCACACCAGTGTGAAACACTACTGTAATGTAGCGACTCACACCAGTGTGAAGGCTATTATGCAGACTGCCATTCCCTAAGGGTCTAAAGAGTTTAAGGGGTGGAGCCCAGTTCCAATTCATTTCAGTTATCTTTCCTCCCTGACTTTACTGACACCTGAAAACTTGGAATGATACACTGTGCTTTGAGATATCCAGAGATTTGTTCTCCAGCAAAAAGAGGAGGGCTTTCACCCCAAAGGTGACATCAGCACCTCGTGGTGTACAATTAGCTCCTTACACACGGTCTCACAATAGCAAATGGAGACACTGTTGAAATACAGGCAGAGAAAATTCAGCTGAGTTGATTTCCACCGTATACACAAGGCCGACCGCTCAGACATCACCTTGCTGCCCTTGGTACACACATGGCTGTGGCCTGCACTATCACTCCACCCAGAGCAGAGTCTGAGAATCACCGGAAGCATGTGACAGAGCTGGGTAGAGTGCACGAAGCCTCAGAGCTACACCAAGCCCTGCAGAGAAGCAAGTACCCGGGGCCTGCTAATGCTCTAGGGTCTCCCGAGTAAACAGATGTGTTGGCTCAGAAACCTGATGCGGCAGCTGCCTCTGCCACACTAAGAAGCTCCAGTCTGCAGCCGGAGACCCCCTCCAAGTAATCAGTGAATCACCCTCACTAACGCACTGCAACATACAATATTAGATATGTTCCTCTTACTAGAAACGGGCCACACAAAAGATGTCTGAGGCAGCCAGGTGCAGTAGCATACTCCTATAATCCCACCTACTCTGAGGCTGAGGTAGGAGGATCACAAGTTCAAAGCCAGCCTGGGTAACACAACAAGAGCCCACCTCAAATTGAAAAATAGAAAGAACTGAAGATGAGGTTCAGTGATAAAGCACCCTTGGGCTCTTTGCCCAGTAGAGCAAAAAAAAAAAAAAAAAAAAAAAATGTCTGAAGCATTTTAAATTGCTCTTCAGGTTCAAACTTTTCCAAGGAAAAAACATTCATATATGCTATAAATGAAATGCAGATAAATTACCACTTCATAATGTTTTCTATCAAAGCCATCAAGTACCTGTGAGATCTCCAGTTCATGTACTTTTATTCTACATAATCATAAAATAAATGCCATTAACTAAACTTGTCACTAATATCTAATCAAGAAAGTCCTAACGTGTACCATTCTTGGGGAGCAACAAAACTGTGATTCTCTTTAACAAACAGCTACTTAACAATGCACTTGCAACATGGGAAGTATCTGCAAACATTGTAGGTGAAAATGTACACACCTTAAATGTTAAGTTTCCCGAGGAAGTGGTCAGATTGGTGCGTTAGGCCAATTCACTTGATTAATTAACTCATAGGCATGTACTTTATAAACGTTCAGAAGCAAGGTCCCGATGAAACTGCTCAGCACATCACTGCACACAGTGTAATGTGGCTTCACCACAAGCACTTTGCAGCTTGGATCCGTGGCCACGTACGGAGAGGAAGCAGATGCCTGGGTTAAGCTGTCCTGCCCTGCTCAGAAGCAGCCTGATCCTCGGCCCCAGACAACGCAGTGAAATGATCACAGTGCGGTCTCAGAGACACAGAGAGAACTGAGAAAAAGTGTCCGCAGCATCGGGATTAAAAGCGGAGCTGCAGGAAGTCTAGTCCCCTGCATGACCGATGCAGTTCAGCCGGCCTCTCTCCCTTCCACTCCTTGAATCCGGACTGCAGGAAGAATCGAACTATGGCAAACGTTAGCCGGAGGAATTCTGGAAAGAAAGAAGTTGAAATAAAAAGAAGCGCAAGAGATTGGCACCCTGAGGCCAGGAAACGTCTCAGCTTCTCTCAATGTGTAAAATAGTGCAGTTTAGTTAAAAATAAAGTTTTCCTAAAACATCCAGAAAGTTGCCTCAGTTCCCCTCATACACAAGATAACACAGAATGGATCTGTGGAGATGTCTCTGGAGAAGCAGAGTGGGAAAGTGTTTCTAACCGTGTCACCCTACTCATCGGTGGGGAGCTGGGCCTGCTGCTTGCGCAAGAGAAACAGGAACCGTCGGCTATTTAAGTGTTTCAGAGCTCATCTCCTAGTGTGAAAGCAAAAATCCTAAGGGAAGGCCAGGCGTGGTGGCTCATGCGTGTAATCCCAGCACTCAGGAGGCAGAGACAGGAGGATTGCTGAGTTCCAGGCTTGCCTGGGCTACATAGTGAGCTCAGGGCCAGCCTGAACTACAAAGCGAGACCCTGTCTCAAAAAAAAAAAAAAAAAAAAAAAAACCAAGGGGAAAAAAAAAAAAAAAAATGCTGCCCGCGAGTACCAAAGCAGGCGACTCTGAAGCAATGGCATCAGTGTGCTTTGAAGCACAGGGAAAGGCCTGGCTCTCTGGCAACCTGACTTCAAAGGCACCCGCAGCTTTTCTCCTGCAGCCTGGCTGTTGGAAGAGAAGGCATATGACTGGGAGGCCTCCTCACTCAGTCAGGGAAGGCCGAGCGCTGTAGAACGGGGCATGAACTACACAGGAGGAAACAATCCACCTTGGAAACGGAAGCACGGCAGAGGCGGGGCTCGCGTGCCTCTGGGAAGTCCCTCTGCCCGAGGGTCCCTGGAACGCCCCACTCAGAACACTTCAGGTCGGTTCAGATCACTGCAGAAGGTAAGTCACTGTGAATATCAAAATCGGTTTTGGAAGTAGACTCAACCTAAACTCTAAACAGAATCTGGCCCAGCAATGAGCGGGATGAGTATCTTACGTAACTATGAAACATAGCAGTTTGCCTCTGTATTTAGCAAACGCGGGGGGTTGCAAGTGCCACTAGTCACCTCTGTGCTATGCCTGAAGCCTGTGCCAGGGCAGGGGCGTCTGAGCAAGGCTGAGGCAATAAACATGGACAACACTGTGCCAAAGCAGATGCCAGCCTGCCTGTTAGAAAAGGTAGCACTACCCAGTGCAGTTTTAATGTTTCCATTGATGTGCCTACAAAACCGAAGACACGATGGAAATAAATCAGCCTGCTCGTGCACACAAGTCCAACACAGCCAGGAGATGTGTCTTTGTACACTGTGAAGTCACACTCACAGGGAGTGTCCCAGCATCTGCGTGGTGGCGTGAAGTCCCACAAATCGCACGAGGTATCGTTTTAAAGATGCAATGTTTCTCCTCCTGTATTTCCATAAAGTACCATAAACTTTCATGCAAAAGACTTTTTATAATGCTCTTTAAAATACTCACGCACACTCAGCCAATACCTCTTTCCCGAGGAACAAACACGAAAACTTCTAATGTCTCATTGCTCTAGCAGTTTTTCTCCTGTTCTGCCCAGAGCCTTATTTATACAAATATAAACACTATTCGCTCGGATACAGTGACTGAACATAAACTGATGAACCAGCAAAGTGAACATGGGATGACCTTACATTCAATTTGTTTTCAACTGAAATTTGACACTTCAGATGGAGTCCTGGCACTGGCACACATTTGGCAAAATCCTTTGTATTCATTTTTTTAAAAAAATGTTCTTGCTTTTGTCTCCTCCTAAAATATGCTCGTGTTACAGTCTGAAAATAACTCTAATATAGGGTGATTTAATATTTCCATACCATGTTTTCACTGTAAACATAACTATATAAAAATTACACTTATAACTCAAGTATGATAGTTTTAACCCCAAACAAACATTACCAGAGGGAATAGTTGGAGTAAACATGCATTGAAACATTACTGCAAATATAATTAATTATACAAGGTAGAATATTCCTAAGTATATTCTTTTCACAAAGATCAACCTTTAGCATGCTTTATCCATATGGCATGACTGTTATGTACATGGCTACTGGATTCTGTTCCATCTTTGGCTTCACAGAAATCATCGTGTACACATTATCCTCGTGACTTTTTAAAACTCCCTGTATTGTTGGATAGTTGCTTCCCTACAAGGCATAGCTAATCCCTGAGCCAGGTACATGCATAAGACGCATAGTTTTATGCTCAGAAATGCATCCATGTCTTCTGTAGTCAAAGCACTTGTTCTTGAGGTCTCCTCGTAAAAGTCCAAGTTTACAGGAGAGTTTGTAACGGACAGAGTCGCTGCCACAATCCTGTGCTGAGCTCCTGAGATGAACTCAGCATGTGTAGAGGCCACGGATGGACGTTGTGTGACTTCCAAAGCTGTGTACACTATTTACAAATGGGAGTGGAGTTCCCCATGTACACAGATGTCAGAAAGCCTTTCTCATTTAGAAGACGCGTCTCCACATAAATGGTCAGAAAAGTAAAACCCAACGCTCTGTGTTTGTGACTGCATTTTAAAACATAGCTGATGATATTGCCTCTCTCCTAATGTTGAAGAACTGCAGCACAGATTATTCTAGATAAATCTACTTCAAATGTACACTGCAAATCTTCCTCACCATTCTTAAGTAGTCTTTTCTTATTCCATAAAGAATGAAACATAATCTATAAAATTCTATTAAGGTTCCACTTCCCAAGAGGTAACAACTATACAGCATTTTCTTTTCTGTCCAATTTATAAGGCGGGAATAAAATAAAACTGAACAGTAATCTTCACTGGACCTAGAAATTTCCAAAATGGACCAGAGTTCACTGGAATGTAAGTGGAATGTAACTAAAAGAATATGAACTGTTACTGGGATAACAAGTTACAACATGGCTCAATAGCGTGCTGAATTTTCTCTTACAAGCCACATATGTGGGAACTGGACAGGCGAACTGCGTGTGTCTTCTTCACACGTGAGTACAGTTGGTTGACGGTGGGGTGTCTATCCGACTTTTGTTTTCTTTGTTCTCGTTGAGAGGTGATTCATTTTTAACGTGGCACTTGAACACTTGCTTATAGGCCTTCCTGAAATTTTCAGAAAGAAATGCGTATATGATAGGATTCACCGAGGAATTGCTGTAGGCCAGGCAGTGGGCGGTGATCCTGAAGAAGAAGGAAGCTGGGGTCAGAGGGAAGACCCCGAACTCAGCCCAGAGATGGATAATGTGGTGTGGCAGCCAAGATATCCCGAACACCACGACCACCACCAGGACCGTCTGCGCTGTCTGGAGGAAGAGGGAAAGACAGAGAGGAGAAAAAGCAGGGGTGAAGAGGAAGAAAAGGAAAAGCATGGACTTCAACAGCAAAAGAATCCAACATGCTAAACCCCATGCTAAGGTCACTTCAAGTTTATTTTTATGGAATCAGACAAAAGGTGCTAAATCTGTTATAGGTACTTTCATTTCATATGATATATCCACTTGTAAAATTTCCTCAAGATCTTCTATTACCTTCCACAGTAACAGTTCTGCAATGCATATGAAGTCATGTGAATTGTATGGGGCATGCTTTAGACCAGTGATGGTGAACCTTTAGATGTGAGTGCCCAAACTGCAACCCCAAAACCCACTTATTTATTGCAAAGTGCCAACCCTGCAATTGTCTGGAAATTGAGGTTTTAGTTTATTAGAAAAAAAAAAAAAAAAACGTGAGCATTAACATCATTTGTCTTAAAAGAAAAATAAATACCACACATGCCACAGGTTCACTACCACTGCTACATATCATGAGAATAGAAATGTACGAATATGAAAGCCCTTAACCACCACCAGCACGCCAGTATTAAGGATTCAGCTCAGGACCTTGTGCTTGCTGGGCAGGCATGGTACCACTGAGCCACATATCCAGCGAAGCCCTTAACATTTTTGTTTTATTTGTCAGAGAATTTTTTAATTGAATTCTTTATTGGTACATTTTATATATATCTCACAATCACACATAACATTGGGGAATTGGTACCAGTATATGACACAAGTTAATTCTCATTTTTACCCACATCCCCACCCACCCACACCTCCCCACCCCCTATACACATGCTCTTTTATTTTCTTTCAGAATCATATTTATTCCTTCCCCTCATTATGTTCCCACACCAAATTTCCTTTGGAAATTTCCCATTCTATAAAAACTGTCATAATTTCTAGAGGTCATTTGCATCTACAGGTGCTCATATCAAAGAGAAGATCCGTTGTTTGCCTATCTGTGATCTAACTTTTAAACCAGCAAAACTCTTCCACTGGGCACACAGCAAGCGGTATCCCTGGTGCAATAGCTCAGAAGAGCATTGAACTTTGTTCTTAATAATTATTTCCACAGACAGGTATGAAGATGTTTATCTCTCCTGATCAAACTTCAGCAAATTAAAACCCACATTAATTCATGCACTCAGGCATTCCAGTTACACCCTATGGACCACTTGGCCAATTTTCTTACTGGCTTTTATCTTAACCCTTCCCACCCTGCTCCTAAGCCAGACGTCATTGGATATCAGAGGAAAGATCCAAGTATTCCCATCGCAGTGCCTACTGAGCTAGGAGGAAGTTGTCCCTGTTAAACAACCTCAGAGCAAGATGATATGAGCCTCTTCTTCTGAAGCCCTGTGTGTTGCATACACTAACATGGACCTCAACTGGCCTCAAACCCAGAGGACGTGGACTAAGCTTCTGAAGGACTTTCCACCCAGTACCTACTGGAAAGCAGCAGCTAGATCGATAACTGTGATTACTGAAAACAATCTCTGTGGACTCAAACAGAAGATAACAGCATATCCTACTTAAATGCTTTACACGATTCTAGTATTTTTGAACTATAAAATAACTGACCGATAAGTGGGCCCTTCCTCGAAGAAGTACAGCTCCCGAGCCATGCTAGACCTGGTTGCTCACAGCAGCAACCACGCAGTCAGCTACAATCCAACACGGGCTGAGTACTGGCTATATGCAGCGCATTGCTGAGGCCCCTCCACAGCCCTGTGAAGTAAACCCTAGAGGACCCATAGGTTGTAAACAGGGAAACTGAGACTAAGAAGAATTAAGACAGCTCTATGGTTCCCCAGAATAAATTCAAAGTCAAAAACTGAAGGATGGGTCCATTTGCTCCCTAATCCACAGGCAGAAATGCTGAAAGTTTTGGAGAGAGGCTCACAAACCTACCTGGGCACTAGCATCCGTATCCCCCTGTCTGCTACCCAGGGCTCCTTCACAAGTCAAGCATCTAGGGACAAAGGCCCTCATAAGGCAGAATTGGTATCACTGTCCCAACTTAATCAGACAAGGAAGCTCCAGTTCCTCTTGTACGTGACCACATCATTCCCCAGCTCCCACTGCAGAAGAAGGAGCGTTAGGGTTTGAAGGGCACCTATGTATAGGTCCTTGTCTCGGGGCTGGAAGTCAAGTGTCCCCTTGCTTTCCCTCAGTCACAGTCCAGCCTGTTACACTCTAGAATGTGCATTGACATTGCAATGGGAAGTGGAAGCTTGAGCTGATAGCATTACTGCAGCCCTCCTGGCGTGGCTGCCTACTTCACCGAGCCGGGAGACATGAGGCCAGGACCTCTTCCTGACGTTCCAGCCAAGGCGCTGATGTGCACCACAAGCTTGACCTGGCAGCTGTCAGTTTGCTCTCCTGCAATCTGACCAAGGCGTATGAACAGAAAGGAAAGTTAGCAGGTTTTTGAAAGGAGAAAGGTGACAATCCATAGAGGCTTATTTCGCTCATAACCCCATCCTGAAGGAAAAATAAGATACAGGGAAATTACTTCATGACTAAGAAATCATTATTGAAACACAGCTATAACCCTAGAATTCTGGGTGGTAAAGGCAGGAGGACTGTAAGTTTGAGCTCAATCTAGGAAATCTGGCAACTTAGCAAGACCGTATCTCAAAACTAAAAAATAAAAATAAAGATGGGGAAGATGGCTAGGGATGTAGCTCAGTATGGAAGTTTAGCTTTAATCCCCAATGCCAAAAATTTTAAAAATCACTACTAAGACTTAACTCCCTCCATTTAAAACACAAAGGCCTCATGTTCTGCAGGACTACCACTGAGCAAAGAGGGAACAGAGAGAGATCACATCATCACACTCCATAAGGGACACGTTCCTAAATGACAAGAGGTTTTCCTTACTATGTTTCATGAGTGGGGGATCTACTCTTACTGAAATGACACTGAGGAGTTAATGTGTGAGATACTAACCTTTTCAGGGCTGATATGAGGTACTAACACCCGTGCAGACATTTATCAAAACTGTAGAGAAAGGACTATTATCTACAATATATAAAGAACTTAAACAGATCAGCCTCCCCAAGTTTAAAGACCTAGTTCAAAAATGGGCATCTGAGATGAACAGACACTTCTCAGAGGCAGAAGTCAAAGCAGCTAAGAAACATATGAAGAAATGTTTGACATCACTGGTCATTCGAGAGATGCAAATGAAAACAACACTGAGATTTCATCTCACTCCACAAAGAATGGCCACTATTACAAAATCAACCAACAATAAATGCTGGCGAGGGTGTGGGGAGAAAGGAACCCTTCTCCACTATTGGTGGGACTGCAGACTTGTGCAACCATTGTGGAGATCTGTGTGGAGATTTCTCAGAAAACTAGGACTAGGGGTCCCATTTGACCCTGCTATCCCCCTGCCAGGAATATACCCAAAAGAATTTTAAAAATCACACTGGAAGGACAGATGTACACCCTTGTTCATAGCAGCTCAGTTCGTGATAGCTCAATCTTGGAAACAACCCAAATGTCCATCAACTGGAGACTGGATAAAGAAGATGTGTTTTTTTTATAAAATGGAGTATTATTCTGCCATAAAGAACAACAAGATTGATTCATTTACGTGCAAATGGATACGCCTGGAGGACACATTAATGAGTGAAATCAATAGAGCACAGATAGGAAAATACCGGATCTTCTCATTGATATGAGCACGTGTAAATGCAAATGAGCTCTAGAAAGTATGACAGTTTTTGTGGAATGGGAATCTCCAAAGGAAATTTGGTGTGGGGATATATTGAGGGGAAGGAATAAATATGATTCTGAAAGAAAATAGAAGAGCTTATATAGGGGGTGGGAAGGTATGGGTGGGTAGGGATATGGGTAAAAATGAGAATTGACTTGTGTCATATATTGGTACAAATTCCCCAATGCTACGTGTGATTGTGAGATGTATATAAATTGTACCAATAAAGAATTCAATTTTTAAAAACTGTAGATTGGAAGCTTAGACTGGGGTCTGGGCACAAATGGTAGAGGGGGGAAAGGTAAGACTTCAAGTCAAGGTCAGCAAATCCCAGCAGTCAGGAGCAGCAGTATATGAGAGCCAGGCTCTCTATCAATAGGCAAGACCACAGAACTGGTCTTGGGCCATACATTGGCTGCTCAACCTTGTACCTCACTGGTCAAGAGGAAAAAATAGGGAAATGATTACCAAATGGCCTCATTCATGTAAGCACTAAAACAACTGAGGTGTAAAAACCTGTGGACAGGTGTTACAGGGTAAAAGCTTACGTATTAAAGCCACTCAATACATGACACACAAAAAGCAAACAGGTAATTTGTCCACCTATATTAGGGGAGTGTTTGCTACTGACCCATTTATCCATTACTGTGTGAAAAATGTCATTCTCACATGATTTAATCAAACAATCTGGATACAATTATGCCTCATACTAGGGCAGAAAACTCCCTTTTCTTTTGAAGAGTCAGATCATATCTCCAATTCACAAAGTAACAACTCAAACAACATTACACTTCATTGCTTCTTTCAGGATATGTTTGCTGTGTACAAATGTTCTCAGGCCTCAGCAACTGACTGATAAGAACCACATCTTATCCAAACTTATAAGGCAAATGAATAGCTATCTGCCCTGAGTATGGAATATTTTCTATGGCAGTGTTTGTTTCCAGTATTTTTAATTCATTCAAAATTTGCACAAGTAGAGGGCTTAGCAACAGGAAAAGATAAGAATCAAGATATACTATGGGCTGGAGATTTAGCTCAGTGGTTCCAGTGCCTGCCTAGCAAGCACAAGGTCCCTGGTACAATCCCCAGTAACCACATACAACAATGCTGGGCATGGTGACTCACACCCACCAGCAATCAGTACCACATACCACAGTGCCCGGAGTGGTGACTCACCCCTGTAATCCCAGCACTCAGGAGGCAGAGGCAGGAGGATTGCTGAGTTCAAGGCTTGCTTGGGCTACATATTGAGGTCAGGGCCAGCCCAAACTACACAGTGAAACCTTGTCTCAAAAAAAAAAAAAAAGACATATTGGTCTATTATGTACAGGCACAAACTGCCAATGAGGAATGTGATTATAAGGTATTCCTAAAATGTACCAACAATACTCAATTTATAAAAATTTGGACATGAAGTATGGACAATAGTCATTTTCTTTGTCCTAGTCTACTGGTAGCATTGAAATGAGACTGGAGTACAGTTTATAATATAAATACTGAGTATTATTTGAAATTGGTAGTTATATAAACCATTACTAATCTAAAATAACTCCTAAGAGTTTAACAGAGAGCTTGTCAGGGCCAACTTTCTCCTCAGCTGAGGTTTCCCATCCGCTGCATTTCTGATCCAAGGCCTCAGCCCACTGGGGTTCATGCCCTCTTCCCTGGCACACAATCAGCACCCTAGACACAGGCCTGGGCCTTGGGCTCACAGTCCTTGGGCCAACGCTGCTCCAGACATGGCAGCATCAGGAGCCAAATATGCGCCTGGCTGAAAAGACCAAATGATTTTAATTTTTCTTCCCTTGAAACAGATGCTGACAGAACTGAGTAGGAGACATGGCAGGAAGGCATTCCATTCCAGTCAGAAGACAGCCTTCTTGATTCACCATTCCCCCATGTCCAGCTCCGAACATAATATGTCTGCAACGCACTAGCTCCAAGTCAGAGACGTGGTCAGGATGTACATGAATCCCAACCGTGGATTAGTGTTCAGTGTCATGGGCTTCTTGGAGGTGGCTGTACCCATCACCACCCAGTGCAGGACTCTGGGCTTCATCTCATTGCCCATGCATTTGGCAGTAGCTGGATATTTACCTGGAACCCTCTAAAAACCCACAACAAAAACGAATTGTTTCACCCACCTCAAGTTACAGAGAATCAAAGAGATGTTTTTGTTCAATACCAACAACCTCCAAGGATGAAGCGGCCCCTCATCAAAAGAAGCAAGAAAGTCCGCTTCCCGTCTTTCCCTCTGAAGTGGGAATGTATCACAGAGACTCCTCTGTGTGAAAATGAAGTCGATTTGTTTTCATTTCTTACAGGATCATTTGCCTCTACAGGGGCTGGAGTTATAGGCAGAATATGAACAAATAACCACATCTATTTAAAGCAGAGAATCCCAATACTACCTACTGGTAGAGGAAAAAGTCATTAAAGTTGTATACTAATATTTACTATACTTGAGATCAGATTCTTTATGAGCACAGTTTCTTTTGTTCCTTAAACGAAGAGTATCTTAAAAGTACTGGGCTCCCTTCTGATCGTGGGATGCTCTTTTTCAAGCCACTGGAGACATCCTGCCCATTTGAGATATCTGTCCTTTCTTCAAAGAGTCTCATTCACAATGTGCCTGTTGAAAATTGGCCGGGAATAAAGGGGTGACCGAAAGATGAGAATGATGAAAAGCACTGAACAATTTGTATAAATGACAGCCAAAAAGCTATAGAACTACTTCAAATCAGAAAAACAGAAAGTAAAAACTAACCAAAGAGCACCTAGTGGAAAAAAAAAGCCCAGTGGTTCATACTACATGGAGACATCCTTGATCCACATCATCTTCTGGAAGTATCCAGCCAGCTCACTGTCCATCCTATTGTGAAGTCTCCCACACATTACACAAGAGTTTATTCTACAGCCCCATGAGCTTCATGCCAGAAACATTTCTTTTTGTCTAGTAAAACTTAAATCAAAATATTTAATCAGTTATGAAGCTCTACACTATTATTTCTGTAATAGAAATCACGTCCTCTTTTGCACTCTCCTCCAAATACATAGAATGACTGTCTTGCATGTTTACCACGAAAGGGTGAACTCTCCACCTCACAAGACTCCTAAATGTCACCTAACGCTGATAGGGTATGAGCGTCTGTGTCTGCCCCCCCCCACCCGAGTCACACGTTGACACCTAGTTGTCACAATGATGGCAGTAAGAAGATGGGCCATTGGAAGGTAATTAGGTCATGGCTCAGTGCCTTCATGAATGGGATTGGTGCCTCTGGAAAGAAGCCCCAGAGAGCTGCCCGCTTCTTCCTCCACGTAAGGACGCAGAGAGAAGGCAGAACCTCTAAGCCAGGAAATAGTTCTCGAATCTGCTGGCACTCGATCTGAGGATAAATTTTCATTGTGTGTGAGGCACTCTGTATGTATTCTCTCGTTATGGCAATCCCCACAGATGAGGAAGTGCAGAGGAGGTAACTCTATTTAGCCCTTGAGAAGGCCAAGAAATAAAGTATAAAGGAGCAAACTATCAAAGTCTATATGCTATCAGTCTATTGTCCGTCAACACTTGTATCCCATGGGCCCAGTCTCTACCGCAGCCTCTACATGGGTCCACTGGCCACCATACATTGAGATCAGGGGCACCAGTGCCTGTGCTAAGATCTAGGGGCCATGAATAGTGGCTTCACGTCCACTGTCATGGGAACTGACCATCTCCTTTCTCCTCCGTATCTCTCTTTCCTTTCTCTGATTTCTCTTTTCTCGCTCCTCTACCTCCTGTCCTTCCACTTCCTCTCTTTCTACCCCCTTTCATTCCTCTCCCATGCATCTCTCTCATCTTTCTTGGACTCACCCCTTCCTACCACTACCACACTTATTTCTCTTATGTAAACAAAAAGGCAATTAAATATATCAAAAGAGATCAGACATTCTGTTCAGTATCTAATAAGGGCCAGAGACTGTGATAAAATAAGGCAAATTTTCTTCTCTTTTTTCAAGTGTTAATAATACCTTCTTTCTATTACAGTAATGGTGAACAAAAAGTTTATCTAAATATATATTTCACACATATATGCACATATCCAAAGTAATTGTTAAATCACTAAATTTACATTTTTTTTTGAGACAGGGTCTCGCTTTGTAGTTCAGGCTGGCTCTGAGCTCACTATGGAGCCCAGGCAAGCTTCAAACTCAGCGATCCTCCTGTCTCTGCCTCCCGAGTGCTGGGATTACAGGCGTGAGCCACCACACCCAGCATAAATTTACATTTTTATTGTAAAATAGAATAGCTTTTGTAATGATTGCCTGTAAGATTTATTTCCTCTCTTTTAACCATTTTGTTCTTCTCTGGGAACTGCACAGTTTGTAATACTTTTCAAATATAGAGTATAAAACTAAACATAGAGACAAACGCAATCCACTTAATACTTCTGTAAAAATCTTCCTGCATTTTTAGTAACCATAAAATCTTATAAATTGATAGCAAACATTTTAGCAGTGGTGGCATCTCTGTCAAAATCCAGCCGACCTGTTTCCACCCAAAGGAAATTCGTCATTCCCTGCACCGCTTCTTGAATCAGTCAGCACTGAACCACACTTTGAGACTGAGCACTTCTTTTCCATCACAGTGTTGGCTTCCAAAGGCAGCCTGGTTCCTCTGAGAATCCTGTTGGCTCAGTCCTGCACAGGCTAAGTACTGTAAACAACTATTCAAGGGGAAATTATAAACAATCCTTAATTGGTTTTAATGAATCATTTTCTTGAAAGTGAGAAATGTGGTTCAAAAGCCTTTCCAATAGGCTGGAAAAATGTAAAAGCTACAGCATAATAGTGCTCACTGAAAACAGAAGGAAGCCAACTTTTTGCCTTTTATTTCATTCACAAAATTCAACAGCTATCTTTTTCAGATGTTAGGAAGAAGAGCCTACAAACTTAAAAATTGTGCTTTCTAAAAAATTTCTCCCCTCTGTTCTAAACTCCAGGAAGAGGCAGGTTTTAGCCATGTTGACGTTTACAAACAGGCAAGGCAGTAAGAAATATCTTTTGTTTAAGTAGAATTTTTTAGAGTAAATGTGATTAAATTATCATTTCTGCAAATTATGTGTGATATCAATCGAAATAATTTTTTAGAAGGAAAAAAATATTTTACAATGTTGTAAGTAATGTTATAGGTTAAAGCCTTTTCTTCCCTCATCCTGTTATCTATTAATTACACTCTACTGTCTAAAATCAGAAATTATAGAGATCTTATCTGAATATGTGTTAAATTAATCCTGATGAATAAAATAGCTCTTTCTCAAAATGAAAAAGAAATGAATATCAGAAAGTGGATGCTTTAGTATTACTTCGGGGAAGCCTACTTACATCAGGCATCGCTGGATGAAAAAGAGGATTAAAAGTGATCTTTTATCCTCTTCCCCATGGGCCAAAGCCCGCATGTGTCCAGGAGAAAAACCAAGAACAGTGAAGGGCCCTTGAGTCTTATAATTATATCAATATTTCCTCAATGGAAATTAAACCAGCCCTTTTAGAATTCCACAAGAGATGATAAAAATGAAATAAGATGATTGGACTTCCATGCAAATTACATCAGTCAGTACTTGCATTTGTCCCAGTCAGAAAAAAGAAAAAAAATTCATGATAAAAACAAACAAACAAAGAGGAAGCAAAGTGTGTGTCTGTGAGGGTGGGGGTTGGAGGGAAAGCCCAATCAAGATATATCATACATCATGTATGGTTACAAGTTCTCAGTGATGAATACGATTATAATATATTCCTAAAAGGTATCAATAAACTCGATAAAGGGGAAAAAATAAACTGATTTAAAACCGAGAGAGAGAGAGAGAGAGAGAGAGAGAGAGAGAGAGAGAACACGCTTCCCCAGGAGGTACAGATTCCGAAGTCTATCTCTCCCTTCCTCCCCACTTCCTCTTAAGTTTGAGTCCAGGTTGTCCCCCCCAAACCCCACCTTTACTCCTCTATGACTTAGCAGTAGTAAATCCTACAGATATCTGTCCTGAGAACTAAGACTTTTATAGGCTTTCAGATGATGTAAGGATAATTTAAAACAGAAATAAACTAAGCTCTCAAAAAGGACAGACACAACATTTGTTTGTGAATGTTACCTTTTTCTTTGATGTTTCTGACTTCTTGGACATGTTCTTCAACTTTTTATGCAAATGATTCAGAACCTGCAAAAACATATATATCAATGAAATTTCAGTTTACCTCGTGCAACACAATGCCACTTTGCAGTGAAAATTACTGACGTTCTGGAATAGTAGCATTACTTTATAGTCACTGAAATGGGAATCCACATTAGATGACAGTAAGAGAGTCTGGGTTGCAGAATATGTCTGCTTTTTCTAGAATTTAAAGATGTCCTGGGCCCCTCTTGCATGCTACTGATGTTCTGTCTCTGTTTTCCTCCAGGAGTCTAAATGTCAACGATTACCTGTTCACTGATATACATCACTCACAATATCAGATATTAAAACCTGGAGGCCGACACTCTGGGAATCTGCCTTTCCTTGGGCAGAGGCAGTGAACAAATGAAGGCAACAGGGTCAGACCTTTCTTCCGTGTAGTCAAGCCCAGTCATGCCACCACTGCACCTTACGTACATATGCTGTTTTGTGTTCCTGTATCAGCTCTCACCACTTGAAATCTCCATAAAGCAAATTACTCTCCATCAAAGCGCCTTTCATTTGTTATTCAAATCCTACCTATTGTAATGTGCTTTTAGACAACTTACTTTCTGAGAGTTCAGCATGTCTGATGCTTTGGAGGCCACTCTGCAGGGCTTTACAATCAATGACCCTGTCAGGGTGTCTCCTTGAGATACACTGACCTCTGGCTTCGTTCAGTTCATTGGCTTCTCTTGCCAGTGTAATGTTGAGGATAAAGGTTATGTAATGATTTGGTTATACATAAGCATTTCCAACCAAGCCCCGACTGATGGTGCTGGCCCTGCAGGAATGGCACCAAGGTCAGTTTTATCTACCCTTTATGGGAGGACCTGGAGCCAACTCAGCATCTACCTAACTAGGGCTTTAATTTGGTTGGGGATGGCTGGGGAGTGAGTCTCCTGGGGAGGTGAAGGTGCACTCCAGCCACGTCTGTTCCCCTCCAGTGTTACAACACAGAAGTCATTCAACCCAGTTGACCTCATCTCAGAAGGCTGCTCCCTTTGGTTAGAAGCAGCAGCGCTTCTGGGGCATTCCGTCATGTTGCAAATGAGGAGCCATAGATTGATTTACCAGCCCTCCAAACTCTGTGCAGCTTCAGCAGCTGTCATCAGACTATGGATATCTGCCCTATTAAAACACTTCTCGCTTCCTGAAAGGACTCAGCATCATCTACAGTAAGCCAGTCTTCACCGGCCATGGGAACACTTGGGATAATCAATACAGCAACACTGAGGTACTGAGCTGCCAACAGAAAGTGAGGTCCAAAAGCTGGATGTAGGGGGCAGGGAGGAAAGGAGCCTTTTGACAGCTAGGAGTGAAAAAACCTTTAAAGAGAGGTGGAAGGGACAGAGGGAGGAAGAAAACAGGACCATCCAGCTGACTGGCAGCAGCCTGCCCCGTTAGTGAGACCACAGGATGACAATGGCCACTCAGGGCAAAGGACACACGTATGTCTAGCAGAAAGGTTGTATGCAAAATCAGACAGGGACACCTGCACAGGCGGTTTGTTCCTAGGGTACAGAGGGTCCATGCACATCAACAAAGTAAATCGGTCTTCACTCAACAACTTCCAAGCACCTATGAATACTGAATGTTTCTTCATTCTTCAAATGGTTAATACAGAACATTCCTAACCCTACTTTCCTAAGTCCCATTTTTCCTCAGTAGTTCACACGATAAGCACACAGTGATACAGTGATACGCAGGAGAAAGAGTGTGGGTATCATGATGGATTAAGACTACATCTCCCCAAAGTGATGCCATGGGGGCCTTTCCCCACCATTCTTTACATTTACATTTCCAAATAAGCTGGGCAAGTAGAGGGCAAGGGCATCTCAGTACCAGAAGGGAGGTGTCCTCAGGGACCAGCAACGAAGGTTTGTCCCCCACCCAAGTGTGTTTCCCAAGGACTGTCACTTAGAAGAGCTCTTCTGCTAACCACTGCTGCAGAGGGCAACTGTGGCACACAATTCTCTGGTTAAATTTGTCCAAAAAAGGAGAAGAAAACCACACATTTTTAACCCAAGTACTTTTTTAGCAATCTGGGATTCTGCATGTTAACCAACAGTCTTGGTCATCAGACATACAGCCAGACCTGGACCTAATAAGCAAATGTTCATGTCCTTTACTGTGTAATGCATACTTCGTATTGAGTCAAAAAAAACAAAATTAAAAACAAAAACAAGTAGCTCAGAATAACTTATGCAAAAAATGTTTGCAAGTGTTCTTAGAAACAAGATATTTCAACATAAAAACATCCAAGTAATCACATATTCATTAAATTTTAAAAATCCATTTTAAACTGTCCCCTCTGAGACTGTTATGAACTGTTAAACGACAGAAAGATAGCTTAATTCAGTCATAAAAGCTTACCTTCCCATTTCCATGAAGGTTAAAATGATTTTCCTAGACTTCAAGAAAATGAAAAAAGAAATGTGGTTCAGTCCTAATACAAGGAAATAGGAATTTAAGAGGCAGATACTTTAAGAATCCCTGTAGCACCAAGACTCATGTTCTCCTGACCCCACCATGACTCCCTTCTAGAACATTCTTCTTGAATCACTTAGCAGCTTCCTAGTCAGGTCCAAAGTCATACGCCTCCAAATCTCCTTTTCCTCCCCAAAAGTAGGGAAAATAGCTCCCACCCACAGGTTCTTGTGCAAGTCGAACATCAGACAAGTGTGTAAAACAGCCTTAATTTTTTAATTTGCAGATGACTAGATGATTAAACCAACCATTTCCAGATAGCTAAAAGAAAGTTATTTTCCTCGACTGTATTTCCTTATGCACACCTTTTGGCCTAGACTATTTTTTCCAAAAACAGAACCACCCAAAATAAATCTGCACAGATGCTGTAAATGAGCTAGGGCCATCTGGTTTATTCTAAATATTGTTGCTGGGGAAACACCTAAGGAACAGAAAATAAGAAATACGGTCTCGTGGGCATAACCTTACCAAGAAAAGAACGGGAGACCTGGAGAGATGAAATTAAGGAAGCTTCCGAATATGGTTTCTGAGGGACTTTTCTGACAGTGATGGTTCCCTGAAAGAAGCACGCTGGATATTTGACTTTTTCCCCCAAAAGCGCAATTGAAGGACTACTAATCAGCACGCAGTTTAGCTGCTTACACGTAAGCAAGCCCCGCCAAAGAAGTCCGAATCATTGTGCAAGGCATAAACTCCACAGATCATGTTTAACTCATGAGAGAGGAGGGCTCCTGGGAAGCAAAGGGACGGCGGTCCGAGCTCGGTGGGGCCAGCGTGGGACCCGGGGCAGCCCCGCACTTCAAGCCCGCAGGCTGCTCCCCCCCCCCCCCCCCCCCCCCCCCCCCCCCCCCCCCCCCCCCCCCCCCCCCCCCCAGCGCTGCCTGTCCCGCCCCTCGCTCCCCTGGAACTCCCTCCAAACTCCTGTGAAGAGCCGCTGCTTTCCTGCTTGGTTGGAAAGCGGAAGTAAAATCGGAAGCGCTGTCCGCAGCGCGGAAGGCTGCTTTCCGCAGAGCCCGAGCGTTAAGGACCCGCTGTGTCCCCAGAAAACCTCGCGAGCCCGTCCCGGCGACAGACCGAACGCAACAGGACGGCGCACGGGCCGGATCCGCGCCCGGGTCTCCGAGGAGCAGGCGCAGGGGCGCACGCAGCACCGCCGGCGTCGGGGCGGCAGAGCCCGGAAGGGAGGCGAGGGGAGGCGGTGCCGCGGGACCTCCGGGGCGAACGGCAGACTTTCCCGGCCTCTCTCAAACTCCGGGGAACTTTCCCGCGCCAGTCACAGCAAGCAGCCTACGGGAGCGCGCAAAGGGGGTCCCAGAACACTTCTCTCCGAACGCGGCACAGGGACAGGGCCGGGGAGGAGTGCAGGGGGACCCAGCCAGGGACGCGGGGACAGGAAGGGGGACCCCAGTGCCCCTCGCCCCTCCGCCTTCCCCTCGCGCGCTGAGCGCCCACCTTAGCATAACAAAAGCAGATGAGCAGAAGAGGCAGCAGGTAGCCAAAGACGAAGGTGCACACCACGTAGGCCTTCTTGTGGCTCGGGTCGGGCCACTCCTCCCAGCAGAAGGTCTGGTTGCTGACTTCCCTGTGGAAGAGGCGCTGGTGGTAGGCCACGGGCGAGGCCATGACGACGGAGAGCGCCCAGATGAAGCCCACGCCCAGCAGCGCGTTGCGGGACACCCTGAGGGAGGAGGAGCGCCGCGAGTGCACGATGGCCACGTAGCGGTCCACGGACATCGCGGCCAGCGTGAAGATGCTGACCAGCATGGACACCGTGAACACGTAGTGGGTGAACTTGCACACGAAGGCGCCCAGCACCCAGGTGGGCAGCGCGTACACGGTGGCCTGGAAGGGGATGCAGAAGAGCAGGTAGGCCAGGTCGGCCACGCTCAGGTTGAGAATGAACAGGTTGGTGGTGCTGCGCGGCCGGCCGGGCTTGCTGCGGGCCAGCACCGTGATCACCAGGCTGTTGCCCAGCACGCCCAGGACGAAGATCAGAGCGAACACCACCAGCGTGATGAAGTTGTCCACGCCGATGCCGAAGAGCAGCCAGGGCTCCGCGGGGAGGGGCCCGCTCCCGCTGCCGTTCCCCGCGCTCAGGTTCGCAGCCGCCAGCTCCATCCCCGCGCGGGCGCCCGGGCGGGGCGGCGGGACCCGCTGGAGCGATGCCTGCGCGGGAGAGCAGCGCCGGGGTCGCCGAGCTCCCAGAGCCGAGGCGCGAGTTTCCAGCAAGAGCTTTTCCGGGCGGGTGGGAAGTCCGGGTCCGTGCGGGCGGCCGCGCTCGGTGCCCGTGTCCAGCTCTGTCTTTGTGGCACGCCTCGCTGAGAGGACTCCGGGGCGCAAGCCCGCAGCGGGGCTTTCCCGTGCGGAGGTCCCCGGACGCCTTTCACCGCTGCGTAGTCGCAAAGCGAGGGACGAGCTGGCTGCAGCCGGGAGAGGAGAGCCCTCCCTGCGCCTCACCTGTTGCGCTCCGGCCGCCCCCCAGCCGCAGCGCTCCCCGCCGCCGACAGGGCTGTCCCCGCGTCCCGCGCGCCGCCAGCTCCCTCCCGGTCCCGCTGGGACTCGGGTCCGCGTCCGTAGCGCACGGGGCGGACGCGCTCGCTCTCTAAGCTTCCCGGTGTGCGGCAGAGCCTGCAGCTCCGAACATCCGCCGCCTGTGGGAGGTAGCGGAGACTCAACCCCCTCTCAAGCCGACGCCCCCTGTGGGCCTCCGGGGTGACCCCCGGAAGTCACCGCTCGGGAGCAGCGGCTGGACGTTCCTAGAGCAACGGGTCGCCGCCCACCTCCTGGCTGGGATCGGCGCTCTGGGCTCCCTCCTGCAGAGTCCCGGAAGGCGGCGGCTGGGGAGCAGCCCGGCCCCAGCGGGTGGGCGAGCAGGACGGCTCCTGTTCTGGAGTGGTCGTCAGCGCAAGCGCTTCCTAAAATTCTAATAGGAACCTCAACCCTTCAAACGCTAGGGAGGAGCTGAGCAAGCAAGAAAGAAAAACAGCCTGAAATGTCTTCATAAACGCGTGTAAGAACAAGCTGGGCATAGTGGGCTCAGCACTCTGGGAAGTCGAGGCAAGTAGATGGCAGGTTCAAATCCAACCTGGGCAATTTAATGACTCAAAAAGCGTTATAATTAGGTGCAAAGGCCTCGGATTCAATCCCAGGAACAGGGATTAAAAAAAACAGTACAGAGGAAAGTGCACTGTTGACATCACTCAACTTTGGGTCATTTTTGCCTTACATTACTCATGTGAATGACCCAAGCAGAAGTATTAACAAGTGAAATATTTCTAAAGTGAAAGAACAGATTTCACTTCGAAGCGCTGCTGTGAATGAAATGGATACAGCCACACGAAAGTGAGCTGATTAAGTAGAGGTAGAAAAAAAACAGTATCTTTGTCTAGATAGTTCCCAAAGAGAGAGCTGAAATCGATATATGTATCTGCAATGCTCATGTGATTTCACAATCACCAGCATTTTCCAGAATTGTCCGCGTGGAGATGGAGTGCCCTTTACGCGCTGGACACAAGGCTGCAGGGAACAGTAACAGAGAATAATGAGTATGACTTCCTGAAGAGGCTCCCTGCTAGTACCTATAAAGCCAGGCAAGAGCTGTAATAAAAGAACACGCGGAGATGAAGAGATGTCTTCGCTTCCGGTAGCGTGGGAGATAATACCATCTCCTTTCTCTCCCTCACTGCCCTCTCCCCCTTATAGAGCACACTCGATGCCGCTCATGGAATGCCTACCACGTCCTTTACTTGTAAGGGATCTCCTGGAAAAGGAACAATTTTATTCGAGTGCACTTTGTAGACGTCCTAAAGTCAAGGGTGAGTCATTTTCAGGACCTGAGTGTTCTCACCTGTCTTAAGAGCACGTGTCGATGTGCTGTCAGGTCGCCTGGCTCGCACACGTCGCTCTTCCTGCAAGAGGTGCTCCTAACCCAGGCTTCCATTGTGTCCCTTTGTGTTGCAAAACTGTGGCATTGAGAGTTGCAAGTCATGTGACTTGGGGAAGAGTTTTTATTATTATGAACTACTTTTAACATGAAACATGTATTATGAAATTATGTCAGTCACTCAAACCCACCATCCAGCAGCTTAAAATATTTAAAAACTTATCAGTAATATTGAAATTATGTTTACATACTTCTCTCTCTCTCTCACTCACACACACACACACACACCTGCACAGCCTCCATATAAACCGAATGTGCTTACTAGTTATTTCTTTATATACTCTTGGTGTGTTCCTAAATAGGTGTACTGGGGTGGCTTTGTCAGTTTGGAGCTTTTGTTTTTGCTTTATTTTAGTCAGTTTTTTTTATTTTTTTTATTTGGCTTTAACACATAATTTGTCTGTTACTACTCAAGTTAACATTTCTTATGCCATATTATGTTATTCTTTTGTACCATTCTTGTACCTTGTGATCTCTTTAAAACAGCACATAAGGGAATTACATTACATTTCACAGTCTCTATTTTTGAACTAGTGAGTTTAGTCCATTTATATTTATTCTTTTTTATTGAATTCTTTATTGGTACATATACAGCTCACAATCACACTCAACATTGGGGAATTTGTACCAGTATATGACACTAGTTAAGTCTCATTTTTACCCGTATATATTCTTATAAATGCACTGTATGAACTTCAACATTTAATATGCACATAGTTTTCCGTTTCCTGAGGGCTGCTTCCTCTGCTGTCCCTCACTGGCATGTTCTTTCCCCCTGTGTAGGAGGCTTCCCATCAACCTGTGTATCACTGTATTCTCAAATCACTCTCTGGCTCTTAAGCTGTTTTATTCTCTTCCATAGTATTTACATGTGCCACATTATAGTTTTCTTTCTTTGTTAATGTCTTGCCATGAAAAAACATGGAAGAAGAAACTCTTTTATGAATTTGTCTCTAGAACCTAAGATATTTCCTTGCACATAATCAACATTCACGTGTAAGCAGAAGAAATAACCCTTTAGGTGTTTATTAGATATGGGACAAGCAAACATGCAATTGGATAGATTCATCTGAAGTGAATGGAGGGATTAAAGCTGGAGACATGAGTTTAGAAGCTATTAAATTTCAACAAATAGAATTTCAAATTAATTGCTGTCACTGACCCCTTCCAAACAACTCAACATCAGAATACTTTTTAGCTCCTACCACCCTTCTCACTACCTGGCTTTACTGTTCCATCATTCAGTTCTTTGAATTTCCCTCCATGAGGCATCAGTGCTATACTTCACTTAGCTATTTGCTCTCTGTCTTCTTCGCCTTTCTCTCTGCACCTTAAGCTTTTTCCTTCTGAGATTTTCCTTAGTGAGAACCAATGATAAAAATGGCTCATTTTCTAACACACTTTAATGGCCTCTTATCATTGAATAGTAACAGGAAAGGCAGTTAGTTCATCTCAGCAGTGACATTATTATTCCACATTCTTTAGCCTTTATTTTTGCTCTTGGGAAGTTTTCTGTTTTGCTCTGTCATTCCTGTGTAAATAATTTGACTTTTTCTTTACATTTGTTATCTTGTCTCTTCTTTACATTTGTTATCTTGTCTTGTTTTATAATCACTCTTTATTGTCTGTGATAGTATTCATCTCAAATCATTTGATTTCAAATTTCTGATGTTAAGGATTAATAGTTTTAGCAATTCTAGAAAATTCTCCTTTAGCTCTTTCAATGTCAAATTTCTCAATTCTTGACAGGCTCTTCTTCTGGAATTCTGATAAGCATGCCACTCTCTTCTCCAAGTCTTTAGTTATATCTTCATATTTTTCATTTCTTCACCTAAGTCAATTTATTGGTACTTCTCTAGCTACGCACCATCCTATTCATTGTTCTTCTTGTTAGTTTTGTTTGTCAGATACATTGAAAATTTCTTAATTTTTTTCTTGTTCATATTTCTAATTACCTCATGTATTCAAATGCCTTGTCTGCTGATTTTATATTGTGAAAATTCTAATATTTGAACATACTGAAGCATAATCATTCTCATCATTTTACTGAATGTTTTTGTGGGTTATTTACTGTTTTTTTAAAAATTACTTTAGATTTTTGTTTGGCCAAGATGTAGCTGTGAGAATTTTGCAAGTCCAGAGTTAAGAGTATATTCCTACAAGACTGTGTTCCTTGCTTCCACCTGTTCCTTAAAATACCATCAAATCAGGAAATTTTAAAGTCCACTTCTTCACTTGTCCTGCCTCAGAATACACAAAGGCAACTGTAGCCTCCTAAAACTGCATGAGATACAATGCTGATACAAATTTCCAGAGATGCCTTTCTTCCTCCTTGTCTCTCCAGCTGCCACAGAGCTCTCTAGAAGTTGTTTTTGGGCAGCTTGCTTGAGTGCTTACATTACTTGCTCCCTCCTTTCTTGAGTGTAATGTAATCTTTAATTCACATTGCGGCTTCCTGAGCATCTTTCAGGGGTAGAAATAAATCATACCCAACTACTTCAGGCTTTGCTGCAACAAAAGAACAATTCCAAAGCTTACAGGGCTTGCCAGGAAGGGTACAAAAGGGTTGCTATAAGCAACTGTCCTCCATCAAGTGATCCACTCTCTTGTATTCGTGGCTGCACATCAAAGCACAAGACCTCCTCCACAGGGACCAAACTAGGCAAGAGAGAGGCTCCACAACTGTGAGTAGAAGTCTAAAAAGTGATACGTAGCTCTTCCTTTTGTATTTGACTGGATGTAATTAATCCAGCAACCCACTCAAGGCATGGGTTGAGAAGTACATGCAAAGGGAGAGGTGAGCATCTGTTGGACATTCACGGTGTCTGACATTTATCAGTACATTTCCCTTAGAAGGGACAAGGCTTTGGAGTCAACCAAGATGGGAAAGGAGCTGAGACTGTGGTAGGAAGACTGGATCCTGTATGGCTACATCATCAGGGAGAAGGTAAGCTCTGAACTTCTCCTGCAAGTGAATATACATCCAACCACTTCTGTAAAGTCAAGAGACAGTCATAAATCCACGAGAGCAGCAAAGGTTTATGTCTTGTTTGTGTGACACTTTGCCTCAGAATAGCTGAAATTCTGCCCTGTGTTCATCGGAAGCACAGCCTGGGGACAGCAGGTCCTCTTCTGCCTGAGATGCACCATCCTTGCATCAACACGCCAGCATCCTCTGCTTCTCTCAAACAATTAGCTCAATCCTATACACATCCTACACTCTAATGCATTAATTATTCCCACTTATTCATTGGAGGAATTATTTAATAAGTCATAGGTCCTTCTATCAGAAATGAAATGTGAGAAATTTGCAAAAAAAAAAAAAAAAAAGGATTATTCTGGGCACCTTTTTCTAAATAAGTGTGCCTTCACTGGTGTGTGATAAACCCAAAAAAGTACACAGATCATAATTCTACAAATGGAAAAATTTCTCAAATTTCTTTTAATGGTTGCTGAGAGTGCCTTCGTACATCCACCACAAAATGCAAGTCACTGTTATGGATGCTGCAAAAATGGGGCCTTGAAATTGAAGTCATTTTCACTTCTAGAAAGGCATGGTATCGCTTACCAGGAAGCCTCTGAGAAGCAGAAAACAGGACGCTCTGAATAACCTGGAGTCCTCTTGCAACATTCCACATTAAGCTCCTCAAATGAAGAAACATGTTCTTCTGATTTGAAGGACTGTCAGACCCACAGTGAATGACTTCCTAATCCTCATCTACAAATAAGTCCCGAGGGCGTGGTGTTGGTGTGCATCATCGCACGTGTCACAGTCAGTCATGGCTGGCTGTGTCCTGCAGGCGCACATGTTTTCTGGCTAATTAAGCTGAAGAAACGGCCTATCTTCCACCTACATAATTGATATATTTGTCTTTAATGTGCAACCTTACTCTTGCTGAGCGACTTGTTTGACATCGTTATGTTCTTTCCTTCAAACGCATTGGAATTCCAATATTTCAAAGGGATTGGTCATTTCATCTAATTATCTTCATAAGTTTATTTTTAACATCTTTATTCCATCTCTAAGCTTCATGTTAAAATAACTGGTGGGCAGAACACCATCTTTCATCTCAAGGAAAGCATTAGGAGAAACTTTTTCCTTTGGGCCCCATTTTTCTCCACTTTTCAGTTTGACAGTTTAATGCCTCTCTACTCCTGGATCCTGGCTGCCAGAATCCCACCTGCCTCGGCCTCCTCGTCCACACCTTGACACTGCTAGCTGGCCCATCACAGGGCACTAGGTACACGGCAGTGCCGTCTCAACAGCACATTGCTGGGGGACAGTGTGGGGGTGGAAGGCACAGCTTCTGACCCAGGCTCCCATTCCCCATCCCCCACTGCCTTTGTGAGCCCAGGAAAATCACTGAGCCACAGTGGCCTTTATTTCCTAAGAAACAAGATAGTCTTGGGGTTTAGTTTCCTTGAAATTTTCATCTGTTATTATATTCGGTGGATCTTTAAAATGACACAAATAGTAAAATATACAGACACCATGATAGCATTTTATGTTATCAAATTTATTTTTCAGACACATAGGGTTAATATGAGATGCTGAAATTAATAGCATACTTTTTAAAATTTTTAAGACATAAGAAAATGACAGGGCTTGGAGAGGGGGGCTTGCCCCGTTTCTCCTGCTCTCTGCCAACCCCCTCCTCCTCCAATGTACAGAAGCAATACACAATTCTTAGAGAGGGTGAGTCTATATTCCAGGACCTCAAGTCACCTGCTCATGTCTAGGAGCCAAGGAAATAGCTGCCCTCGCTGTATCCACGTCAAAGCAGAAAGAAGTGTTTCCTGTCACTTCCTGCAGACTTGCGTTTCTTTGTACAAGTTGGGGTATGAAAGGTCGTCCAGCTGACTAGTTGTCTAGTTGAGCAGCCCACCCCACATTCAGCATCTGAGAAAACTTCCGGAAAAAAAAGTCTCAGAAAACATTCTCAGGAAAGTCCAAGCCCTCAGCTAATCTCCCACCGCTGTAGCTAAGAAGCACAGAAACTTGTGTGTGACACAAAAAAAGCTGACTTTGCCTCGCTAACCATCAAGATGCTGCAGGGTTTCCCTGTTTGTAACAAACGCACAGGGTGGAAGCACAGAGGCACGCAGAGAAGGTGTGGGAGCGCTGCCTGCCCCAGTAGTTTGCCAGGAGAGGGATGAGACCAGGAGAGACAGTACCGTCAGCACAGGTTACCATGCTCTGGAGGTACCTGCACTTTAATCCTTCTTCCAGATGTGTGAGTCCAGCTGTTGTCCCTGTAAAGAGGGGACATGAACTTTATAGCTGACTCGTCATCTGAACATGTAATATGACCTACCAGCAAGTTGTTGCTTATCTTGTGATTTTATCAGCTCTGAACAAAAACTCCAACTGCTTAGATTGAAAGGGTAGGTCATGAATTGATTTCTTAAAAGACTCAAAGGATGTAAAGAATTATGGACACAAGGATTACCATGAACGGAGTTTCTATCAAGAGGAGAACTTCATGGGTGGCTGTCTTGTTTAGGAAACTTGTTCCCACCTGTTGTTTCACTGTGTGGATATGTACTTTTGACAGTTTTATATTCTTTTCTTAGCACATGTCTTCAGTACATGTTTATAGGTATGTGCAGTTAACATACTTCAATTTTTTTTTGAGACAGGGTCTCGCTTTGTGGGTCAGGCTAGCCCTGAGCCTGCTATGTAGCCCAGGCAAGCCTTGAACTCAGCAGTCCTCCTGCCTCTGCCTCCTGAGTCTTGGGATTACAGGCGTGACCACTCCCAGCAACATGCTTCAATTTTTTATCCCCATTCCCATTCCCCTTCCTCCTTCCCTCTCTCCCTCTCTACATTGCCTCCCAATTTTTGCTTCTTTTAGATCATGTTTATGATACATAATTATTACATGCACCGTGGGTAGTTAGCAAATGTACATGACACACCTTAAATCTTTCTACATCCCCTTCCCTTCTCTCCTCCCTACCTCAGTCTCCTTGGTCTCCTACCCATTTGCAAAGTCTTTCTCCTTGTTTCTTTTTTATCAGCCTTTTACTTTGCTCTTTATTTGTTTTTTGGAATTCTCATGAGAGAAAACATATGATACTTAAGCTTCTGTATCTGACTTAATTCACCTAATAGTCTTTTCAAAATGCATCAGTTTTCCTACAAATGTCTTGACTTGCTCTTCTTTATACCTAATACTTCATTAAGTATAGATACTATATTTACCCATTTATCTGTTGATGGACATATAGGCTGCTTTCAAGTTTTACCTTTAATGAATTATGATGCTATAAGTGTGTGTGCAAGTATCACTGTAATATAATGTCTTAAAGCATTTGAGAATGTACTTAGGAGGGGAAATGGAATTTCAAATGGTCAAGTGGAATTTCTAGCTTTAGTGTTTTTTAACTGAATTCTTTATTGGTACATATTATGTATACATCATGATCCCACACAATATTGAAAATTTGTACCAGTTTATGACACAACTTCTCATTTTTTCCTATTATCCTTCCCAACATACAATGAATGCCCTGCTCCCTATATACATATGCTTTACTTCCTTTACCATAAAGTTTTTATTTCCCCTCATTACTTACCTCTATTATTTCCCCAATGAATATTTTCTGTTTCACAATATTCATATATTCTAGAACTTATTTACATCTTCAGATTCTGATACCAAAGAAAAGATATGGTATTTACACATTTGTGACCCTTTTATTTTACATATAAGTATGTCTTCAAGGTATGTCCATTTGAGTATAAATGACCCAAATTTAAAGAAATTATGGAAGCGTAATACTCCATTACATTTTTTAAAACCACATCTTCTTTATCCAGTCTCCAGTTGATGGGCATTTAGGTTATTTCCACGATTTAGCTATCACAAACTGAGCTGCTGTGAATTTAAATACATATATGTCGCTGTGATATGAATCTTTTAATTCTTTTATATACATACTTAAGAGGATAATAGCAAAGTCAAATGGGATCTCTAATCCAAGTTTCTTGAAGAATCTCCACACTGATCTCCATAATGGTTGTACCAGTCTACATTCCCACCAACAGTGGAGGAAGCTCCCTGCAGCCTCACCAGCATTCTTGCTGGTTAATTTTACAATAGCATCCATCCTTTGTGGAGTGAGATGGAATTTCAGTGTTGTTTTCATCTGCATCTCTTGAATGACTAGTGATGTTAAGTATTTCTTCATATGCTCCTTGGCTTTTTACTTTTTCCACTGAGAAGTGTTTGTTCATTTCAGATGCCCATTTTTTAATTGGTTCTTTAAATTAGGGGTGGGGGCTGATTTTTTTAAGTTCTTTATATATTCTAGATACTAGCCCTTTCTCTGAGAAACAGTTGGCAAAAAACATTTTCCCATGTTGTGGTTGTCCTTTTGCTCTGGGGGGGGGGTCCTTTTGCTGTGCAGAGCTTTTTAATAGGATGAGATCCCTTTGTTAATTTTTTTCTACTAGTTTACATGCTATAGAAGTTTTGTTCATCAAGTCTTTCCTTTAGCCAATATTTCCAAGAATTCTACCTAACCTGTTTTCCAGAAGGTTTGGTGTTTCTGTTTTAATGCTTAGGTCTCTGATTCACTTTGATTTTAGTTTAGTGCATGGTGAAAGAGATAAATCTAGATATGGTCTATTTTGGAGAATGATCCTTGAGCTGCTGAAAAAATGTATATTCTGACTCTTTGGGATGAAATACTCTGTAGGCATCTATTATGTCCAACTGTTCAAAAGTTTGGTTTAGCTACAGTATTTACTTAGTGGCTTTTTGTCAAAAAATAAATGTGTCTATTTTTGACAGCACGTTATTGAAATTCCCTACTACTATTGCATTAGTGTTTCTCTGGCTTTTCACATCCATTAATATTTGTTTTTAATAGTTGGGTGCATTAGAATTTGGTGAAGAAATATTTATGATTGTTATTTCTTTCTCTTGGATTGCTCCCTGTACAAGAATGTAGTGACCTTCTTTGTCTCTCTCGATCAGTTTTGGTTTGAAATCTGTTTTGTCTGCAAATAGGATAGCCACTCTTTTTTTGCAGTTTCCTGTCATGTGGAGAATTACTTTCCATCCCTTTACTTTCAGTCTGTGGCTTTCGTTCTGAATTAGGTGTGTTTCTTGTATACAGCAGACTGTAGGATCTTACTTCTTGATCCATTCTGCCAGTCTATGTCTTTTAATTGGCGCACTGAGTCCACCGAAATTGTTAGGACTGACATGGACTGACTTACAGCTGTCATGTTTACCTGTTCTTGGCTCTTTCATTCTTTGCTTTTACCCTTTCCCATTCAGTTTCTTGTCTTTCCCAATGGGTTCCTTCTGTTGGGTCTCATGGGTTTGTTACTTTGTTTTTTTCCAAGATATTCTTTAGAATATGTTGGAGTGCAGGCTTTGTATTTGTGAAGTTTTTCAGGTGTTCTTTGTCATGGAAATATCTTATTTATCTGTTGATCTTTTTTTTTTGAGACAGGGTCTTGTTTTGTAGTTCAGGATGGCCTTGAGCTCACTATGTAGCCCAGGCATACCTCAAACTCAGCAATCCTCCGGCCTCTACCTCCCTAATGCTGGGACTGTAGGCATGAACCACCACACCCAGCATTGTGAAATGTGGTAATGATTGCTGGTGAGTTTGAGTCAACATACCCAGCCCTGTTGTATCTGGTAATCTCTCCACAGATTCTGAAAGACAGTTTTGCAGGATATGTCAATCTAGGTTGGAAGTTGTTTTCCTCCAAGGCTTGAAACACTTCACGCCAGGGTCTCCTTGCATTGAGCGTTTGTAGTGAAAAGTCTATGTGATCCTGATGGTGCCTTTTTTCTCTAACTGTTTTCAGTACTTTGTTCTCTTGTTGGATATCTGGAACCTTGATAGTGATATGCCTGGGTGAAGAGTTTTTATATCACAACCATTTGGAGTCCTATATCCCTCACTTATCTATATGTCCAATTCTTTTCCTTTTCCTGTGAATTTTTCTGTCATTATATCTGTGAACAGTTTTTTATGTGTTTTGCTCTGTCTCATGCTTCCTTAATGACTCCAGTTGGTCTTATGTTTTTAATCACTGGAACTCTGTTTGAAGCTGGTTAAAAGTCTCCATTGCCTTTGTCATCTCAGATTCTATCATGCCCCTTCTTCTTTCGTGTTATTGATCATATTTTTTACTATGGACAGTATCTCTGTTTACTTCTCAGGGATTATTTCTAATTTACATTTTATTAGATCTTCTTTTGTTACCATCTCAGAGAGTCTTGGTGATTGAGCTTCAGTTTGCTCTATTTCCATTCTCCCTGGACTCCTCTGTGGTGACGATCTTTGTATCTGGGCTTTTAAATTTTTTCTTACGGCTATTCCTTTGTTGTTCCTGATGTTATTTGTTTAATTCTTTGCCTGCCGTCTGGGCAGTGTTTGTTGCAAGTCTCTTTCTTTCTAACATTTGGGTCCCTTGGGAGATGTCTACTTCCTGGGTTGTCCTCCTTGGATCTGTAATGGCCCTTAAGTATTCACAGTTCTGACACACCATGGGAGGTACTTGAACAGAACAACCACATTACCTATGTTGACATAATATAATTGGTATCATCAACACTATCAAACACAGCACAAGAAGTGATAAGCTTTGGCAACTACTATCCTGATACCCTTAACTTCATGAGTTTCATCTATGACCATATACCAAAATTTAGAATTAATCAGAAATGTTTTTAAAACATACAGACCCTTAAATAAAGCCACACTGCCCTTTAGGAATAAAAAATCACTGGAGAGTTGGGGAGGTAGGGAGATAGAAGGAGACAGAGACATTAGAAACTGGGTTAGAGGATCTATAAAAATCACATAGATCTTGATAACCTTATAGATGCTAGAGGACAACAGAGACAGAAGGGACAAGTATAAGACAGAACTGACTAAGAACCACAGGGCCACTGGGGACTTTTTACAACCTCTAATAATAAAAAGAAAGAAGAGAAATTAGGGAAGACTAGAACCCTTTTACTTCTAGGTGCCAATTCTGACTGGAGGACAGGAGAGGATAATGGAATGAGAGGGGAATAGGAGTACCTAGCAGCAGCAGGCAAACAGGAGAATCTTTTCTCTGTTCTGTAAAAATGAGAGCAGTTTGGGGCCGGAGATTTAGCTCGGTGGTTCCAGCGCCTGCTTGGCAAGTGCAAGGTCCCCACGCCCACCAGCAATCAATACCACACACCACAGTGCTGGGCGTGGTGGCTCACACCTGTAATCCCAGCACTCAGGAGGCAGAGGCAGGAGGATTGCTGAGTTCGAGGCTTGCCTGGGCTACATAGTGAGCTGAGGGCCAGCCTGAAATACAAAGCAAGACCCTGTCTCAAAAAAAAAAAATGTGATGAAAAAATGAAATCATAAAAGTTCTGAAAAAATGTTCAACATCACTGGTAATTAAAGAGACCCAGATGAAAACAACACTGAGATTCCATTTCACTCCACCAAGAATGTCTGGAATATGGTGGGAGAACATAATGAGGGGAAAGAATAAATATGATTTGGAAAGAAAAAAACAGCATGTATATAAAGGGTGGGGGTCGGGGGTAGGTAGAGATATGCGTAAAAATGAGAATTGACTTCTGTCATATACTGGTACAAATTCCCCAATGTTGAGTGTGTTTGGGAACTGTATATAAAATGCACCAATAAAGAATTCCATTAAAAAATTAAAAAAGAATGTCTGCTATCATTAAACAACCAACAAAATCATTGTGGATCTGTAGTCTCCTGTAGATACTACAGGCAGTAGCACACAGATCAAAGTTGATTAGTCACAGGGAGACAGCCATCATCCCTTGTCTAGGTTCTGAGTATAATGCCTGAGTTGAGCTCAATGAGCTCCTATAAGCTTGATCTCTGCAAGAGTCCGGGATCTTGTGGAAGGAACTGACTCCAGCAACTCACCAAAGGCTATATTCAATAGGATTCCCTCACTCTTCCAGTGAGTGTTTTCTTTGACACGGTGGACTGGGTGCAGGAGCCCCCTGAAGGCCTCTGTCTAGGTTCTAGGACTGCTGCTGCACTCATTCAGCATCCACAGACAAACAGGTTGTGTCTCTGGTTGGGTCTCTAGAGCCTCCAGAGACACGACCTGCTTGTCTGTGGACACTGAATACAGGCAATAGTCGTGTCCAGTTTGGCCCACAAGGAAATGAAGATTCCAAGGCCTGTTAGTTTTGCCCTGGTCATAGAAGGCCTGCAGGCCTGACCACTAGTCAAAGGCACAGCTCCCTTCTTGCCAAAATTCACTGCATGACCCCACCACACTCTATCTGCCCAGTCTGTCTCTGCGGGCTTCAGGCCTGGTCCCAGTGGCAGGAAAGCTGCAGGCCTGGGCACAGGTCAATGGTGTCTGGCTCTCTTTTTGCCAAGATTCACTCTATTTTTAGTGTTTTGATAAATCTCCACACTGATTTTCAAAAGGGCTGTATTAGTTTATATTCCTGCCAGCGATGTAGGAGGGTTCCTTTTTCACTACATCCTTCCCAGTCCTTATTTGATTTCTTCATGACAGCTGTTCTTTCTAGAGTAAGATAAAAATCTCAGTGAACATTTTCTTCCTGTTTCACAATATCTATCATACATTCTGGACCTCATTTACACCTTTAGTTTCTCATATTAGAGAAATGATATGGTATTTACACGTTTGAGTACTATTGCTTCACTTTTGAGTATGTCCACAAGGTACACCCATTTAAGCATAAATGTCTCTCATCTATCATTCCCTATTGCTGAGGAATAATCTATTTTATTGAACAAAAACACATATTTATCCAATCTCCAGGTGATGCACATTTCAGCTGTTTCCAAAATTTAGCTATTACAAACTGAGCCGCTATAAACATGGGTGTATACATGAAAGAATTAAAACATTCATATCGCAGCTATATATATATGCACCCATGTTCATACCAGCTCAGTTTATGATACCTAAATCTTGTAAACAACCCAAATGCCCATCAACTAGAGACTGGATAAAGAAGATGTGGTTTTTCTATAAAATGGAGTATTACTCTACCATAAAGAATAAGTTTGAGTCATTTATATTCAAGTGGATGTACCTTCAGGACATACTCATAAGAAAAATAACTAGGTCACAGATCTGTAAATATGTTTTTTTCTGGTATGAGAAACTAAAAATGTAAATGAGCTCTAGAATATATGGTAGATACTGTGAAATAGAAAATATTCAAAGGGAAATAGGGTCTAGGGGTAAGTAACAAGGGGAAGAAAAAATATGGTAATTTTAAAAAGAGAAACATAGCTCATTAATAAAGGGACAGTGGTTGTAAGGTGGCTGAGAGAATGAAAAAAAATGAGAATTAAATTGTATCATATACTGGTACCAAAAAAAACATGGGTGTACATATGTCATTGTGAGATGAAGTAAAGGCAGTAAAGAAAAACATGAAAAAATGCTCAACATCACTGATTATTAGAGAGACCCAGATGAAAACAACACTGAGGTTCCATCTCACTCTACCAAGAATGGCTGCTATCATGAAATCAACCAACAACAAATACTGGCAGGGTTGTGAGGAGAAAGGAACCCTTCCTCCCCTGTTGGTGGGAACGCAAACTGGTACAACCATTGTGGAAATCAGGGTGGAGATTCTTCACAAAGCTAGAATTAGAGGTCCCATTTGACCCTGCTATTTCCCTCCTAGGTAGATACATGAAAATATTAAAAGCATCATAGCACACTGTTACTGTTTCAACTTCATTGCCTATTATTGGATTATTTCAGTTTTAGTACTCTGCCCAAGGTAATGCACACAAAAAATTTTCTCATCCTGCAAGTTGTCTCAACGCTCTGTTGGTTGTTTTTGTTATTGTTGCAATGCAGAACCTTTGAAATTTGATATAATTCCATTCATTGATTTATTTTTTGTGTAATGGTGGTTCTGTTTTAAAGGTTTTACCTATGTCCTTGTCTTTAAGAGCTTTACTTTTACAATTAATTCTTTCATTATTATGACTTGTTACACTGTTTTCAGTTCTAGGTTTGTGATTTAAATTCTAAATTAAAAAAAATCATGGCAATAAGATCTAATTATTCATAGTCTAATGAGAATAGTATGAAAACGAATTTGGTTGAACATTAATTTTCTTTTTGAGGAAATATTTTACAAGTCTATTATGATATTAGATATTTATCTCTCCAAAAGATACTTTTTTAGGTTCAATTCAACCACTGTGCATGAAAGTTCCAAGTTAAGCATTTAGGCGAATTTCATAAAATACTATACCTTGGTAAAAATATTACAAATTATGAAATCATAAAGTTCTGGATTAAAACTTTTAAAAATCACATTATAATTTCATAACTGTGGGCAAGTTTACTCAGAAACATCAATTATAGAATCTATAAATGTTACTTTTTAATCTCTACAAACATAATCTGCTATTAACCTTTAGGATAATTTTATGAAATCATTTGAATATCTGATTTAAATAGTTGAGTTTTTCCTAAATCTTATTTCCTCATATGTAATATGAGATGGTTAACACTAAGAGATATTAATGAAGAAAATTTTTTCAAAAAATATGGATAGATCAAAGTTTAATACTACAGTGGCTTATAGTCCTAAGAAAACAAAGACACTGATCTATAAGTGTCACTAAGATCATTACTTTTCCTGCACCCAAAACCTAAAACTTACCAGTAGTAACTGATTCATGGCCAACAGGTGCTCAGCTGACCACGTCACCTCCAGATCTAGTTCTGTGGGTACAATTGGAGCAGAGGCTAGAGTTCTGGTCTTAGTGCTGCCACCAACTGGGCAGTGACTCAACTAGTGCCTCTGACATTCCCACCAACATATTTTTAGTTTTAATTGCATAAGTGCAATATTGTTGCAGTGTGCAATCATGGCTGTGCAGAGAATGAGAAAGACTATTCAAATATGAGATTCAATTCAATCAGTGAAAACTCAGAGGGGCCATTTCTTGGACTTAAGAGACTCTCAGGAAAATGACAACCAAGACCTCTGAACTTGTTTGTTTATTTTATTTTATTTTATTTTATTTTTTGGAGAGAGGGTCTCGCTTTGTAGTTCAGGCTGGCCCTGAGCTCACTATGTAGCCCAGGCAAGCTTCGAACTCAGCAATCCTCCTGTCTCTGCCTTCAAGTGCTGGGATTACAGGCGTGAGCCACCACGCCCGGCACTGTGGTATGTGGTATTGATTGTTGGTGGGCGTGAGTCTCCACGCCCAATATTGTATGTGGTTACCAGGAATCAAACTCAGGACCTTGCACTTGCGAGGCAGGCGCCGGAACCACTGAGCTAACCCTCCGGCCCTGAACTTGTTTATTAATAATTTAAGGACATGAGAACAAACATATACAAGGAAAGCATTTTGTAACATATAAGATAGGAGTTTTTGTCAGAAGACAGGGCCAAAATGGGATAGTTTGTTACATGACTTTTGTCGACCTAGTTTAAACAATCTTACTGGGCCAGAGGGAGCACACTGGCCAAAGCAAACACCTCTGACAGTAACATGCTCTTACTTCTGCTGACTGTTATCCTGCAGATCTGCTCAATATTCCAACCATGCCTTCTCAGAGAGCAGAAACTGGTGATCCCCAAGGCTTCTTTCTTATCACACCCAGGCTTAATCACATCTTTAGCCAGCATCTTTCTATATAATGTCATTTCAAGACGTTCTAGAAAATAGAAATCTTTTCACCATACATAAGTATTAGTAGCCAGATTAATGGATAGAGAAAAGGGAGGATATACACACATCACACTACTACTAAACCTTAACAAAGAGGAATATTTTGTCATTTGTGAGAACACCCAAGAATAAGAAGGCATTATGCTAAATGAAGTGAGCTGTTTTCAAAAAAAATTTTAAGAAATAAACTTATTGTAGGGCATAATGCATGATCTCACTTATAGGCAGTGCCAAAAATGTTACACTCATGGAAGCAGAAAGGAAAGTAGTGGTTTCCATGGGCTGGGAAATGTTTTTCAATGAGTATAAAGTTTCTATCAGGCAAGATGAATCAGCTCTGTCTGACAGTTAACAAACACCATGGTTTTGTGCATCCTAAAGTATGGTAAAAGGATAACTCATGTTATGTTTTCTTCCAACACAGCTGCAATTTAAAAGGATACAAAACACTCTTTACAACATACGGTTATGTTTAGGGCCTGTGTTGTGGTGCTGGTATGGCAGTTATATGTGCTAAATCCAAATCTATTGAGATACATACATTGAATATGTGCATTGTGGCATACTAACTATACTTCAGTAAAACTAAAAACAAAAAGTTGTTTGCATTTTAGAAACTCAAAGTCTATTTGTGTCATATGACACACAGAACTCTTTTCTGTTTCATGAAGTTGACTTCATACTTTTATAAGATATTCCAAACAAAGCAATTTTTCTTTGGAGCAAGGTTTCACTTTGTAGTTCAGGCTGGCCCTGAGCTCACTATGTAGCCCAGGAAAGGCTCAAACCCAGCAATCATCCTACCTCTGCCTCCCGAGTGCTGGGATTACAGGCGTGAGCCACTACACCCAGCATTGTGCTATATGGTACTGATTGCTGGTGAGCATGAGTCACCATGCCTGGTATTGTTGTATGCCAGAACCATGGCATCTGTTTCATTTACAAGCAGATGCCACAACCACTGAGCTAAATCCCCAGCCCAAACAAAGCAATTTTAAATGACCCTAACTTTAACTATGACCCACATAATATTAATCAGGTATTGAATTTTACCAATAATGAGTGTTTTTTTTTAAGTTAAAAACTCACTTGAAGTAACTCATTGCTCTCCAAATATTCTAAAGCATGGTCATAAAAGAAATGAGGCAAGATCTCCCTCAGAACATGATATTTATGTCACTTGCCAATGCAACAGTCACTGAGGAGTTAGGGAGATAGGTATTGCTGGCTACACTCTGAGACAAACTAATTTCACAAATTTTAATATTATTAAAAGTTACCCAGAAACTTTCATACTATAATCTTAGTTTCAATCCTACGAGGATGATGATACATTCTTAGGAAACACAAAATTTTTCAGTAGTAAAGTTTTTCATTTTAATGCATGCCAAAAAATTACCTCTTTGTCCTCCCATTATTACAAAGTTTACCATTATAGTTCATGATTTAAATTTGAGGTTATTATTTCAAGTGAAACAGAAGTGGTTTATTAATAATTCCAAACAACCATTTTATCAGAGCCACGTCTCAATAATCCTATGGGATTTGGAACTCTGAACATTCAGCTCCTCTCTCCTCAATTTGCTCATACCTGTTCCATGAATTTGTCCCTTTGGTCTCTCCTTCAGAGATTTTAACAAACCACAGATAATAGCAGCCACTGGAACATCTTTATTTTAGAACAAATTCCAGTGTAATCACTGAGAGGAACAAACAACATGATTAATTTTGACATTCAAGATTGTGCTTTTAGCAAAGAGCTAATGTTTCTAAAATATTAAAAAATACGCATTTCACTTGCAGCCTCTAATAGTCTTTCCTAAATTGCTGCAAAATGTGAAACTTTCAACAGCATCGGAAATAAAGGCTGGGCCCCAGGATTTAGCTCAAGTGGTACCGTGTCTACTTTGGAAGCACAAGGCCCCAAGTTTGATCCCCAGTACTAGAAAAAAGGGGGGGGGGATGTTGGCAGTCATGTTACTGTCAGGACCTTGAAGGAAGTGAAGATAAACAAAGATAAACCCAAACACGTCCTGAAACACCCTCAAAAGGCTGAACCAATCTGTACAAGAAAGTGGAGTTAGTGGACTTGTCCTAAATGCCATTATCTCATGAAAAGCAACACATAGATTAAACTAGAAAGATGAGTAGTGGTTTCCTCTTGTCCAGACTTGAGTTATACTTTAGAAAAGAGATCTCCCCGTGACCACAACTTTCACCCACTAACCTCCACCTCTCTATACTCACTTGAATCAGACCTCAGACATCTAAAATCTGGGAAACATTGGGGGAAAGATGAGTCAGGAAGAGGATGATTCATAAGTCTCACGTGAACAGGTACACCCTTCACAGGTCAGTTGGTAAGAATGTGCCAAGCTCTGAGATACTGTGGTGAAGAAGAATCACAAGTTTTAATTGTCAGAATTTTAATAAATTCAGACTATAAAAAGCAAGTGAATTAGGGTTCAAAATGATTCTTTTTAGTGAGTCACACTGTTACAAGGGACAATGTGAGATAAATTTAGAGCCTAAACAGGGAGATCAAAAGCCTTCACATACACTGGCTAAGCAAGTCTCTACTTAAATTTTAGTAAAGAGAAAGACTGTATATTGAATTTGAGAAGCTGACACTCCAATACAGCAGACAGTGCAGAATACTGTAATCACTCCAGTAGAAACAGGTCATCAAAGATTATGATGCATGTGAAAAGGGATATTATCAAAGGTAAAAGCAATAAAAACTGACATAGCTGTCATCCTACAGCTAACTAAAAGTAGTGCTCAAAATCAATAGAGATAAAGAAATTGCTAGATAATGAGAGATGTCCCCAGAACACCTAGAGAAGAACACAAATTTTCAGAATGAAGGTGCCATTCAGAGCAAGTAAGCTACATTTTCAAAATTCACCTTTGGAGACATTCTAGACATTAAGAACAGTGAGAAGAAAGAGGCAACTTCCAGGAAACAGAGGCCACCCAGATGTGAACAAGGAAATTATCACCTCCACTCCTGAATCAGCAGAGCAGAAGTGACACCAGCAGTGTGTCAGTCTCAGGAGAAGCTAATGTCTGCAAATATGACTTTTTCATAGAACTAGTTGAAGATGTTGTAGCATTATTGTTCATAAATATTATGCAATGCATACATCATAAAAGAGGATATTCAATATGTTTGAAGATGTGATAGCTGCATATATTTCTCTTGCCAGTGAAAAAGGAAAACACAAGTAGAAATCAGAAGAGAAAAAAACCACGTTTCTATTTTGGCATAGTGTCAAGGAATTGATGAAAAGTAAGAGGAAGAATTAATGGGATATTGAAACACAGAACAGTGTCCCTTAGGGACCCAAGTCACGTTTTAAAAAATGCTTTGAAACACTATGAATACCTATTCATATTTTGCATCTGAAAGTAAATATCTAACAACATCCTCTGAGAGAGGAATGCAGTTGCTATACTCTGACCTTGACTCCATTCTGACATTGAAGCGCATGGATGCCTGGAGTCCAGTTCTGACCATTTCAGTTTAGATCTCAGAGGCCAGGAAAAGGCTGCTTACCCATAAGTACCTCATTGGTAAAATGGGATGACAGTAGCAGTGTCTAAATTGGAGTGTTGTTCTACCAGGACGCAAAAATTATAGCACTGAAATGTGTGCTCCATTTTCTCCACATAACTTATACAAATCCTGAACAACTTAGAAATGAATACAGCATTATATAAAGGATGATTTACTCAATCATTTTGGCAACTACTGATCAATTACAGTAAATGAGACAGTGCAATAATCCAATAATGGTTTAGGAATAACAAATAATTTACTCCAATTTTTACATCAGTAATTACAACATGAGTAAGGTAAAACAATTGTTATAAAAATAAATTCTCATTTCTAATTTCTAAAAACCAATTATATTTCTTGACATAACCAAAAGCACATCTAAGATAAAGACCTAACACTAAGTGCATGGGAAAAGCCTGGGGACTTTACTTTTCAAATCAGAAATGAGACAAGGCTGTCCCTCACAACCATTCTGCCAAACACTGTTTTGTGTGTCTTCACAAAGAAAAACAATAGAACCCAAGTTTGTACTCATCTAATTGGCCAAGAAACAAACAAACAAACAAATTAAAAAAAAAACAAATTTGTCCCAGCACTCGGGAGGCAGAGACAGGAGGATTGCTGAGTTCGCGGCGGCTTGCCTGGGCACCACAGTGAGCTCAGGGCCAGCCTGAACTAACAAGCGAGACCCTGTCTCAAAAAAAAAAAACAAAAACAAACAAACAAAAAAATTTATCAGGAACATGGGGAAATAAAAGCTCATAAATTACTGGGGGGAAAAGTAAAGTAAGCTTTCTGGAAACCAAAAACAAAATATGCAAAATCTTTGTGATTATTGCTCTTTGACATTATAACAATTGCAGCAATTAATCCAAAGGGCAAAATATGATTTACTATTTAAAAAATTTATCAAAGATCTATTTATTATGATAAAAATGGCAAACTCATATACTGTTTGTGGGGAACTCAAACAGTATTTTAATAAAGTGGAATATGATTCTCAATATTGTGTTTAAAAAGGACACAAAAGCACATAATAAAATTGACAAATAAAAGGCAATAGAAATTTGGGGATGGGAAACTAATCCTACAGAAAAGCCTTTTAAAATGTTGAGAATGTAATGAACGATATCATACCTATAGCACTGAAAACAGATGATAGGAAAATGCATTTTCAGTGTGTGCTCACTGGAGCAGAGAAAACCCTTGGGAAACAGCCAAAAGCCATGAGGGGAAAATGGATGGCTGCCCACATGGCTGCCCAGTGCTCAGACTTGGGCACGTCCGCCAAGCACCTCAGAAACTCTTAGTTCCAATGTAAGCACTTTTAGAGCAAAAATAAATACAAAAACTTTCTAAAATATTTCTACTAGGTAAAGGGTGGTGCAAACACCATCCAGACAGAGGAAATCAAGAAAACAAACACATGACCATTTATGGACTGGATGTGGCTGGAAAATGAACAAACTGCAAACAGTAGAAAGAACAGAAAAATTGTCACTTTCTAAAGATGGTGCAATCATCAAGACATATAGAGGAAACTACTAAAACTTTGTGAAAATGAAGGCAGTTGATATAACATAGTATTAAAAAGAAAAGATTTTCCTGGAATTAATCAAAGGAGAATCAACAACAGTTCTTCATCCTCATGTCTGCAAAGTAGGTAAACACACCTTGTACTTAGGCAACACACAAGAGTGAGGACCATCCTGTAATGACTACAGAATCCTCCCTTAGTCATTCAATCTGCAAAGTCAGTCTAATTTCCATCGAAACCTCCCTGCAGCTCTGGGGCTGAGAAGGAACTTAATGAAGTGGCGCTAAACTTCCTCTGAAAGAGTCTATTACAAAAACAACCAAACAGTGAGAAGTTTTCTGGAATAAACCATGTGACTCATGCAGTAATAAAAATGATTCAGATGGACTCCTCTTCCTTTAGAATCTACCACGAAGAAATACATCAACTTTAGT